>CM046039.1:58785990-58928360 GCA_025215565.1 Flaveria ramosissima
CCGACATTAGTACCTCCACTGTTTGACCCTCGTGACGAACGCCTGATGCCGCCGAGACATAGTATGTATGACCCTAGCGTACTGGCTGGTAATAGGTACTCCCAGTCGAGTCGCTGGGCAAGTGATGTAGGACCCTCCGATGCGACATTGATGAGATTTTGAGGACTGTTCGCCGTCATGAGCTGACTGTTCAGCACGCCACTCGAACTTCTCAGTCGGCTCAATTCCAGGCTATGATGGCTACTCAGGGTGTGAAGCGTTTGGAGCAGGAGCAGGGGAAGAAGGGTACAGGTTGGTTTGGATGGCTGAAGAGGAAGTGGATGTGAGAGCTGGAGTACTCAGTGGGATTATCTGTCTGTGGACAGTAGAAGGAAACTATTTGAATTCTTATTCGATACTATTATTTATTTATCATGGGGGTGATGGCACCTTCCAAATTGTAAGAGCATGACTCTAATTCTATTTGTTTGGATGATACTATCGTAAACTGCTATTGGGATGCTAGAATTATTAAACTGTCTGTATTAAATTGCTATATGTTTTGTTGTGCCTTGAAATTTGTCTGTGCCTTTTCTAAATGGTTGCCCAACTGTTATGTTATCTTTTGATTTGGACTTTGTAAGGTTTCCTTAGTGGGTTGTAAATACATATGTGCATGCCATGATCCCTCTTCTGAGGCATGGTGTAATAGGATAATGATGCATAGGCTATTCGAAACAAAATTATGAGATGCTAAACAAATCTATTTGTGATACTATCAGAATGCCGACTTGCAGAGGAACACGTTTTGGACGACGTGGAGCCACCAGGGGCCGCCATGAGGAAGCAAGGCCTATTGGAAACCAACCTACTCCACCAGGGACTCCCCACGGGGAAAATACTAATCAAGAGACTGACGAAAGGATTGCTAACCTCGTAGCTCAGCAACTGGCTAACGCCATTCCGACTATTATTGCACAGATAAATGCGGACCGGGATAACACTACTGGTAACGACCGGCCGGTGAACGATGAGAGCCATGACGAAGAAGCCGAGGCGTTAAGGAATGGATGCTCTTATAAGACCTTCATGGCATGTAAGCCTAAGGAATTCTATGGCACCGAGGGTGGTATAGAGACTTACAGGTGGATTGACGAAATGGAAGCTGTCTTAGACATCAGCGAGTGCAAGATGGAGCATATGGTGAGGTTTGCATCACAATCTCTCAAGGGATAAGCTCTTGAATGGTGGAAGTCCATTACTCAGAGCCGTGGAAGAAACGTGGCTAATCGAATGGGTTGGACTGAATTCCGAGAGCTAATGACCAAAAAGTATTGCCCCATCAATTAACTCGAGAAGCTGGAGATAGAATTTTTAAGCTTGGAGATGAAAGGACCCAACTACACCGAATACATCAATCGTTTCTTAGCCCTGTCCCGACTTGTGCCACATTTGGTGACGCCAGAAGCCAAAGGTGTAGCACGGTTCATCTGGGGACTACACCCAAGAGTTAGGGGTATGGTCTGTTCCTCCCAGCCTGTAACCCTGCAAGCTGCTGTCGACCTTACCAGCAGTTTGACTGATGATCTAATTAGGACTGGATGGACCGATCAAGCAAGGGCTGATGAGAAGAAGAAGTTTGTTGGTGAGAAAAGGAAGTGGTTTGAAGAGAAAAGAGCGGTTGGAAGTAGTAGTGGATCAAGTAGAAGGAGTTCTGAAGGAGTGAGACGTGATGATCAAGGAAGCAAAAACCAAGCCCATTCTGCAGCAAGTGCAAGTTACATCATCAAGGGGAATGTAACCCGATGCCCTGTTTTAGGTGCAAGAGAACAGGCCATTTAATTAAAGACTGTACTTACGCACCGGGGAAACAATGTTATGAGTATGGAGATCCAGGGCATATGAGGAACAAGTGTCCTAAGCTGGGTAGAGACAAGGATGCCAAGCACAACAAGCCTAAGGGAAGAGCTTTCGTTATGACCCAGCAAGAGCTCGTAGGGAACCCGACGTGGTCAACGGTACGTTCCTTGTAAACAATCATCCCGCTACTGTACTGTTTGATACTGGAGCGACTGCTAGTTTTATCTCTAGTACTTTTAGGCCATTGATTGACTTAGACGTGTGTACCTTGACTGATACATTTACCGTATAATTAGCTGACGGTAATATTTTAGAGGCTAACAAATCATTAGGGATTGCCCCTGAATCTAAAAGGGAATACGTTTAAGATTGACTTGATGCCCATTAAGTTAGGAGGATTTGATGTGGTTGTGGGTATGGACTGGTTAGCGAAGCATAAAGTCGAAATCGTATGTGATGAGCGACTACTCAAGATACCGTTGAGCGACGAAGAAGTGTTAGTGGTAGAAGGTGAAAGGAGTAACACTCTATACCCTATGATATCCCACTTAAAAGCTACCAAGAGCTTGATGAAGGGATGTCCAGCTTTTATAGTATATGTGATGAAAGCCCAAAAGGAGAAGAAGATCGAAGAGATTCCCGTGGTTTCAATACCCAGAGGTTTTTCCGGAAGAACTACCAGGACTTCCCCCGAATCGGCAAGTTGAATTCCAGATAGACTTGTTGCCTGGTGCTGCACCAGTAGCCAAGGCACCGTACCGACTCGCCCCACCTGAGATGAAGGAGCTAATGGTACAAATTCAAGAACTACTGGACAAGGGATTTATACGTCCGAGTGTCTCTCCATGGGTTGCCCCGGTACTATTCGTGAAAAAGAAAGACGGAACCCTGCGAATGTGTATTGATTACAGGAATTGAATAAGCTGACCATAAAGAACCGTTACCCTCTTCCGAGAATAGATGACCTATTTGATCAACTGCAAGGAGCAAGTTATTTCTCCAAAATAGACTTGAGGTCAGGATACCACCAACTGAAGATAAGAGAAGAAGACATACCCAAAACAGCCTTCCGAACTAGGTATGGACACTATGAGTATTTGGTCATGCCCTTTGGACTGACTAATGCTCCAGCAGCATTCATGGACCTCATGAATCGCGTTTGCCGCCCTTACCTCGACAAGTTTGTGATCGTGTTTATCGACGACATACTGATCTATTCCCAAAGTAAAGACGAGCACGAGAAGCATCTCAGGCTAATCTTGAATTGCTCAAGAATGAGCAACTATATGCCAAGTTCTCTAAATGTGAATTTTGGATGCGCCAGATCCAATTCTTAGGTCATGTGGTAAATGAGGATGGGATTCAAGTTGACCCTTCCAAGATTGAGGCCATAAAGAATTGGAAGATTCCTGAAACTCCTACGGAGATAAGGCAATTCTTAGGACTGGCTGGCTACTACCGGAGATTTATAAAGGACTTCTCGCGTATAGTGCAACCTTTGACCGCACTAACCAAGAAGAACACAACCTTTGTGTGGGAGCGAGAGCAGAACGAGGCGTTTGAAACGCTTAAGGAGAAGTTATGCAGTGCACCTATCCTTGCTCTTCCAGAAGGAGTAGAAGACTTCGTGGTCTATTGTGACGCTTCGCGTCAAGGGCTAGGATGTGTATTAATGCAACGCAACAAGGTGATTGCTTACGCATCGAGACTGCTGAATGATCATGAGAAGAACTACACGACGCACGATCTGGAGTTGGGTGCCGTGGTGTTTGCCCTCAAGATGTGGAGGCACTACCTTTATGGCACAAAGTGCATCATCTACACTGACCATAGAAGCTTGCAGCATATCCTTGACCAAAAGATGCTCAACATGCGTCAGAGAAGATGGGTCGAGCTATTGAACGATTACGAGTGCGAGATCCGCTACCATCCTGGTAAGGCCAATGTTGTGGCGGATGCATTGAGCCGAAAGAAGAGAGAAAAACCTCTTCGAGTACGAGCCTTAAGGATGAGTGTGTATACCAACCTTATTGCAAAACTGAAAGAAGCTCAAAGCGAGGCATTAAAGGAAGAAAAACTAAAGGAAGAAGGATTGACTGGAATGGAAAAGCAATTAGAGATAGGGGACGATGGTACATATAGATATGGTGGAAGGGCTTGGGTGCCAAAACACGGAGGAATTCGAGAAGTAATCCTCGACGAAGCACACAAGTCTAGGTATTCAATTCACCCTGGAAGTGATAAGATGTACCAGGATTTAAAGACACTTTTCTGGTGGCCGGGAATCAAGAGATCAATCGCCGTTTATGTGGGGAAATGTTTAACTTGTGCCATGGTAAAAGCTGAGAACCAAAAACCATCAGGAACGTTACAGCAACCTGAAATTCCAGAATGGAAATGGGATAATGTTACGATGGATTTTGTTACCAAGTTGCCCAGAACGTTTAAAGGTCACGATGCTATTTGGGTAATAGTGGATAGATTAACAAAATCAGCTCACTTCTTGCCAATTAGAGAAGACTACGACATGACGAAATTGGCCCAACTTTATGTCGACGAGATTGTAACAAGGCATGGAGTGCCTCTGTCGATCATCTCCGACCGTGATAGCCGTTTCACCTCTCGTTTCTGGAAATCGTTCCAGCAAGCTTTAGGAACCCGTTTAGATCTAAGCACGGCTTACCACCCTCAGACCGACGGACAGAGCGAAAGAACTATTCAAACGATGGAAGACATGTTAAGAGCTTGCGTGATGGACTTTGGCGGAAACTGGGATAACCATCTTCCTTTGGTGGAATTCGCCTATAACAATAGTTACCACGCGAGTATCAAAGCCGCTCCGTATGAGGCCCTTTATGGCAGGAAATGCCGATCACCCTTGAGTTGGAATGAGATTGGTGACAGCCAAGTGATGGGACCCGACATAGTGTTGGAAACCACCGACAAGATCTATAAGATAAAGGAGCGACTGAAAGCAGCCAGGGATCGACAGAAGAAGTACGCTGACAGGAGGCGGAAACCTCTAGAGTTCCAAGTGGGCGACAGGGTGATGCTAAAAGTAGCACCGTGGAAAGGAACGGTGAGGTTCGGAAAGAGAGGAAAACTAAGCCCAAGATACATTGGACCATTCGAAATAATGGCGAGAATTGGCCCAGTGGCATATAAGTTGAAACTACCCCGGGGTTGAGTCACATACACGACACCTTTCATGTGTCAAACTTGAAGAAGAGCATGGTAGACAAAACCCTGGAACTACCATTAAAAGAAGCAAGAATAAACGACAAACTGAATTTTGTGGAAGAACCCGTGGAGATCACGGATCGTTTGGTCAAACAACTCCGGCGGAGCCGCATACCCAAGGTTAAGGTTAGATGGAACTCCAAGCGAGGACCTGAATTTACTTGGGAGCGTGAAGATGAAATGAGGAAGAACTATCCACACCTCTTCAAACCCACCCGTTCAGTCTCTAATCAGAGTTAAAATTTCGGGACGAAATTTCCTAAACGGTGGGAGAATGTGACAACCGACCTCCAGGTTGTTACCCTAACCCTAGATTACTTGCATCATTATCCATGTTATGAGTGCTAATAATTGAAACTATTCAACCCTACTATGAAATTGGAAACAATTCTTACTACTTGATGTAAATTATGATTTTATGTGATTTTTATTATTGACTTTTAGCTAATTTAGGTTTCTACCTTTTAAAAATTAGTGTTCCGGGAATGTCAACTAGTCACCCTTACAAAATTAAATTCAAGAGAAGGCAATTAAAATGTGAGCATACACACTCACACTTACATAATTTTCGGCCATGCATGCATGGGCATGCATTAGATACCTCAATTCACCATCCACTAAATAATACATTATACCCAATACTACAAAATTACACTACATAATATCAAATTACAATTAAAATTTAAATGGAAAATCCCCCCACTACACTCCAAATCGGCCGCCCCCCTCACCACTCCTCTCCTCTCTTCACCACACCCCACACACCCACTCACCTTTCATGCAAATCTCTCCCTCTCTCCCTCTCTCCCCCTTATTCGAATCCATCAGCTGGTCACACACACACACACCTCACAACACTCTCAAAACAATTCTCTCTAAGTCTTGTGCAAGAAAATTCGAAGAACACCACCAAGTCCATTCGGCCAAGAGCAAACCGCAAGGAAGTGGCCTAGTTCGCGAGTTTTGGTCACACAACCATACTTGTTCCACCTTTCCAGCCTTGGTTCGAGCTTCTCCATTCAAGTCCAAGGAGTTTCAAGCCATCCACGACCAACAACACCTTCTAAACCGTGAGTTACATCGAGTGTAAGCTCATGTTGTCGGTTTTGTGACATTTCACTTGTTTTCTTCATTTATCACCTAAAAACCGTGTATTTCCTTGTTGTAGCAGAAACATCTCACCATCATCTTGTTCTTAAGGAGTTCCCAACGTTCTTGAAGGTAAACCTCATGTTATGTTAGTCATTCTTGAGGTGGAAACCGATTTCCACCATGAAAACCCTCTTTTGGGTGTTTTGGTATCATCTAACTTGTGAAAGTTTCAACTCTTGTAAACCAAACTTGTGACCTGCATTTTTATGACTTAATGGACTCCCAAGAACCTTTTTAAAAGTTCCAAGAGGCTACACACTCAAATCCACGGTTGATACATGGATTTCACCTTGAAACCCTCCTTTCTACATGTAACAACACCCTTTTAAGCATTTGTTTGAAAAATCCTTTTAACCAAGACCCATAACCTACTCATGAACGACTTAATGACACCTTAATAATCTTTTATGAAGTTAAATGAAGTGTTGGTAACATTTAAACTCAAGTTAAGATGGTTTACACAAGTGTAATTGTCGGTTATGACATTTTCTACATATTTGAAGCATATGGATGTATAGATCAACTAGGCAACTTGTTGGGACTGAAATTTCAGTAGGTTTTAATGAATATTAGAAGTGTTAGCAATGTTTAATCTCTGGAATAAAGGACATGTTGTGATTTACCCTCTTTTAGTCACTTTCGGGACCCGAAAACATGGTAAAATGACTTTAAAAATAGTAAGAATATGAATTTAACACTCTTGAAAAGTATTCCAGGCTCAAAAATGATAAATAAAGTACTCTGGAGTCAATGGATAATTTAAATGGTCAAAGACACAAATAAATGACGTTTTAACTAAAAACGGGTACAAACCGAGCATCGTTTTGAGAAAAATCCATAAAAATAGAGTTCAAAACTAAGATTTATAAAAATCATATGATTTCAGTAAGTTAAGTAATAAAAGACTTAAAGGATTTGAAAATTCGGTCAAACAAGCTTTAAATGGTCAAACCCGGTCAAAACCGCGTTTTAACGGGTCAAACGTAAAAACAAGATTTTCAACTATAAAAGGCCAATTTACACAAATTAAGGACTTAAAAATTTATAAAGATATCTTTTAGAAAATACCTACTGGTCCAAGATTCAAATATATGAAAACTCCAAATTACTGTTAAAACTATCCGGCTTTTACCGTAACCGGGAGCGTTAAACGCGCAGTTTTTAAATCGAACCCGTAAACTAAAGTTTTGAAACACTTACTCCATAATAATTATAATATGACTCTAATAATCTGATTTTTGGTCTTAAATGACATAAAGGGGCAAGAAACTAAACTTGAGGGTAGAAACTGTCAATTTTGAAACTTGAGGGACCAAACTGTAAAATTTTTCCAAACCTTATAACCGACTTCCAGGAAGCTAATAAACACTTGAACAAAAAAATTTCTTAGTATACTTAACCAAATGAAGTGAAAATCCCAATTTTCATGAAGACGCCTTGACCTGCCATAAAAGGAAACTTTTTATACAAACCTTCACGAAACCAAAGCCTTACTCAATAGCTAAACCCTTGACACCATTGTTGCACCTTAAATGAGTTTAGGGCAGTAGCTTATTGCTTAATATGTACATGTTAGGGTGCTAGACTTGAGACACTTCCCGGTACACCAAGAGACTTTTGACTGGAAACCTAAGGTGAGTTCTAGTGATCCCCCTTTTTAAATTGTTTTGGGATGAAACATGCTCTACTTTTTATGAACTATGATTGTGCTTTACTTGATGATTCTATGTGGGATTTGTGGTTACCTGCTGATACTTATATCATGATCATTAATTCTTTCGTGAACCGCTTGTTTTATATGGATAGATCTATTTGGGGAATCCCCCACACACAGTGGCTTCCGTTCCAGGAAGGTTACCCCACTGAGATCCTAAGGGGTCGTTGTGGCATGTAACAAGTTTTGTTAAGATACTATGGTGAACCATCCGGGCAGGTAGGGTTCACTGGTTTGGGGCTCAGTTTCTTCCTTCGGGAATATCCGGTAAAACACAACTTTAGAAGAGGCCAACCGGGACTGAGTGCAGGGTTGATTATGATTTTTCCCACGATGATAAACAATGATTATTTTCTTTTAATCAAAGAAGGATTTTAAGTCCTTTTGTTTTTAAACTTTAAGCACTTGAATTCACCAACTTTTTAGTTGACACAATTTCTTTTGAGCATGTTTCAGGTAATGTATGAAGAGATCCTAGCTGTTGTGAAGACCTAGACTTATCCCGTGACATGGCATTGGCATATTTCTTCAATGAAACATTTGAACAATTTTATATTTGTGTTGAACAAGTACAATTTTATTTTTATGGATGATTGTAAAACTCATTTGGGGGCTTGATGTGTTTCTAGCCCCGCTATCTTTTCAAAAACATTAATGCCATGTGATATTCTCTCCTTTGAGCTCTTATAATGGTTTGTTTCCGCTGCCATATGTTGTTGCTAGTCTGTGACGTCCCACCCTACCTGGGCCCGGGTGTGACACAATGTGAGAAGAACTTGCCAAACAGTGCAGTTTTTGTTTTAATGAATCAACTTTGACTTGCAAAACTGCTTTTTCCTTCTTAGTTTCCTCCAAAGAATTTAAATAGAACTTGATGTCATTTGATTGATTTAAGGCAACAACCTCGGTGTCCCTTAGTTGTTTCCTCAACAGTTCTATCTTTTCTTTGAAGCTGCACTCATTTTGTTTTAAAACACGATTTGCTTCAATGCAAAGTTGTAAATCATTTACTAGATTATCATTATGTTCTAATAACCTAGCAAATTTTAAATCAATGCTTTCTCTAAATTTATCACATTCAGTACATGCATGTTTTTTAAATAATTCGTCTTTAGAACATACCTGTGTAGAACTAGACGAATCAGCCATCAAAGCATTGTCAGACTCTTTGGTGACTGGAGATTCTGAGTTTGTAGCACTTAGCTCTTCTTCAAGCAAATGATCAATGACATTCATAGCTTCTTCGATATCTGAAAGTGAATTCTCAGCTATGATGTCTCCTTCACTTGCAGATCCATCATCCAATATATCAACTAAAGCAATGTTTGATTCACCTTTAGAAACGAATCGAAAGGACCAGTCTTGTCCTTCATCACCTTGAGCAACCAAAGCCTTAGACTCCTGACTTGAAGATGAAGTTCCAATCTTATCCTTGTCTTGTCGGTTGAATGTAGGAAAAGGATTTCCATTTCCAGTCTTCTTTGGCTTTACGCACTCACGTTTGATGTGCCCCTTTTCACCACAATTGAAACACGTGACTTTGGTTTTGTCAAATCTAAATGTCGTGTCTTTAGTGGCAACCAAATTTTCCCCCGTCTTTTTAACAAACTTCTTGGCTCTTCTAACAGCACTAGCCAAGGCCCACATAATATCCATGCATTCTAGCTCAGTTTCATCAACTTGCTCGTAGTCCTCGTCAGTAAGATGACAGTTTTCAATCTTACCAGCAACTAATCCATCATAAGATTGAACTATAGTAGCTAGAAGGTCCATGTGCTCTTTAGCAACTTCCACGGTGACATCTTCGAGATTCTCGGTCTTCAACTTTGTAGTATTTGCCTGAAGAACTATGTATTGGGTTCCAGATAACCCTGACGTTACGGTTCCTGATGCACTGCTTTGGGAAGGAGCAGAAGTGCTAGACACAAACGCCATTGTGCACCTGAAGCAGCCGGAGTTGGAACTGAATTGTATAGTGCATGATTGTTAACATAGGATCCTTTCTTTGACTTGTATTTCATACGTAGTTCTTCCTCCCTTAACTTTAAAATGAAATCATTTATTTCTAAAGTAGCAAGAGTGTCGTTTTGTCTCAGATTAGACATAAATAGATCCCATTTGTCTGGCAGACTATCAACAAAACTAAAGACTTTATCTTCCATGGATGTGGTCATGCCATGAGTGTGCAACTCACTCATCAGATGATAGAATCGATCAATGATATCATCCAAGCTCTCATTCCAAATCGGAGAGAAATTGTCAAATTCCTTCTTAAGAGCTTTTTCCTTCAGTGCTTTCAGCGTTGTATTTCCTTCGTATCTCTTTTCCAAGGCATCCCATAATTTCTTAGACTGCTTGTTCTTAGAGAACTGATGAAATATGTCCTTAGGTATAGACTGAGTCAACAAGGCATATGCTTTCTTTTCAGCATTATGCAAAGTCTTTTGGGATTCACTCATTCCTCCCAAAGTCAATTTAACTCCATTTGCACTGACTGGTACCGTGTAACCAGTCTCAATGGATGTCCAAAGGTTTGGGTCAACTCCATTCAAGTAGATTTCAAACCGTTGTTTCCACTGAGGGTATTCATCCAAAGTTAACAGCTTTGGCGGTTTGTTGTGGTTTCCAATCTCATTCTCCAGAAGTAGAAGGTTCTAGATACGCGAGTCCTTTCCAGCAGTGAATGCAGCAAACTGGTCTTCCATTGCTTTAAACTTGGTAAACTTAGATCAGGACAGATTCACTCGTGCGAATGAGCTATGAAAGATACGAATGAATTCAATCGGGCGATTGGATTCAGTCGTGCGAATGAGCAGGACGATTGTAATCAACCGACTGGAGTTGCTTAACCGTGCGAATGAGAGATACGACTGAGTTCAGTCGTACGAATGAGAGTATACGAATGGGTTCAGTCGTACGAATGGTCCAATCGTGCGACTGAAGGCTGATGTGTTTGAAAAATCGAATATTTTGAACACTTTGACACAAAATACGAATTTTCCAGAAACCCTAATGGTCTAAAATACGATACTTTTACCAAAGTACTCATTGTCTGTGCTTCGATCTTGTGTCTCCTTTGCAGCAGTAATGCTGACCTGGAACACACCTAATCAGGATTTAATCATTGTCCAAGACTATTCACAATGTCTTTTATGTTAATGTGCTGATTGTTATCTGATATGATCTCACTGCAGGCATATAATTCAGTGTACATATAGTAGTGTTTTTATTCTGCTTTATCCTGATTTTTGCATAATTTTATATGTGCACCCCTGTTAATAATGATTGTTTTTCCTAGTTTCCACCTTATTTAAACTTCTAAGTTTGTAAACTTAAAAGTTTAGGGGGAGTAAAAAAATTGAAAAAGAGAAAATCAAAATAAAAGTTGAAAATGATGATGCTAAATTTTCAAGTATGTGTGTGTTTGATATGATTCAAAAATGAACCTAACAAATATTTCAAATTGTTTTTTATTTGAAATATGGAAAAGCTTCATGCAAATGATTGAGTTGAGCTTATTTGAAATTATTGAAAATTTCAAAATTTTTGAGACTAACATGACGGGAAATTAATTGGAAAATAAAAGATAAAAGTTTGAGTGAGAAAATAAAAATTATTTAAATCATAAAGTCAAAAAAAAATTAAAAAAATTAAAATTTTTGTGTGGTCAAAAAGTCAAAATCAAAATTTGGCAAAGGGTTGACTATTTCATGAAGAACATTGAAAATTTTCAAAATTAGGATTTAAATATTTATTGTGAAAAAATTCAAGTGTTTGAAGTATGAAATGATCCTCATGTGTCTAAACAGTAACCATAAGTCCAAGTTTAGAAACATGATGAAATTTCAGTTTTAAGACAAGTGTTGAGCATTTTGATTCCATCTCATGCGCCTAAACAGTTGTCATGAGTCTGAAAATTTGGTTAAGTCTTGGGCGTTTTACACTATGTCATGTGCCTAAACAGTGCCAGTCATTTCATCTTAAAAAATAAACCAAGTGTGAACTCTTGAAACCCCATGCGCCTAAACAATTCTCATACGAACTGAGGATACATGTTTTTGTTAAAGTGTTAGGCGTTACAGGATAGGTCATGCGCCTGAACAGTGCTCATGCGCCTAAACAGGGTTCATACGTCTGAATAGTGCAAATGCTTCTAAGTCCTTTGATAAAATTGACTAAGTGTAACTCATGCGTCTATGTCTCATGCCCCTGAACAAGAGTAATGCGCCTGCACAGTGCCAATGCGTCTAAACCTCATACGTCTTAACAGTGGTCAAGCGTCTACACAGTTGCAATGCGTCCAAGGGTTTTTCACACTTATATAAATTCAACACTTGACAGATTTCATCTCATCCGAACATTTACTCTCATTTACACTCTGTTCTTACACTTATTGTTCCGAGGAGCATATTCTCATTGTTTAGATTGATTATTCTGAGATTGTTGACATTATAAGGTATAATCAGTGATTCTAAACAACATGTTGATTATATTTCATCACATCAATGTCCAGAATCATCACATTATAATAGGCATTTGAATCCTATTTGGGCGTTTGAACCCTAAGAACTTGAACAAATTGAAAATTGTTGATAAAATGTGATTGATTGTTCAAAATTGAATCTGAGATTGTTATTTAGACATGTTTTTGCCTTGTTTAAGATCAATAAATCTGAATTTAATCGTAAAAGTTGTCTAATGATTCTTGAGTTCATCTGTGATAAATAATAATAAAAAAATTTGAATAGAATGGAATCATCAAATCAAAATTTTCATATAAATTTGGTTGTAGATCATCAAACACTCAACAAATCATTTAAAAATTAATAAAAACTAGTTACTTAATTAACTGTATATGTTAAAATTTGATTAAACATAAAAGTCAGTAAGTGTTTCAACACTTAGAAAATATTTCACAAATACACATAATCAAATTTTAAAGTATAAAATCTATTAAGTAAAACTTAAAACTAATGGAGGTATTATATCTTGATATATAATTATTAAAAACTCATAAGAATGATTAATTTGTATTAAAAAAAAATTGAGAACTCAAGTGTATTGAACACTTAGAATATTTTCAAATTTTTGAATATGAACATAACAAAATGTTTTGAGAGTTATATTAATAAAATTCCTTCACACTTAGTTGTTTCTTGGTGAATTACAGATGGCTGAGTTAAAGTTTGAGCCCAAGCATAATGTTGCAGCTTTTCTTGATGAAGATGTTAGAGAAGCAACTGGCTATGAAGAGATGATTAGATTTATTCTGATGACTAAGTATGTTTATGCTATGTGTGCACGCCCAGCTATCAATGCTAGACTGATAAAGAAGTTCTGGAGAACAGCTGAGGTGGAAAGAGATGATGAAGGGCACAAAGTACTTAGAGGTTTTGTGACTAATGATAGAATGATAGAGGTCTCTGAGCATTCAATCAGGGTTGCTCTTAGACTGGGAGAGAATGAACCTCAAGATCTAGCTGAATACACATCTGATTAATATAGAGAGGTTTTTATATTGATGGGACACCCAGATAACTTCCCTAAGAAACAATTCTTCAGGGCAAGGGTGTATAATCATTGGAAGTTACTGTGCTACATATTCTAACATTGCATGTCCAAGAGAAGTGCTGGATGGAATTCATTCCTAGTGGACATTGCTTCTCCTATTATTGCATTAGCTACAAACAGGAGATTTAACATGGCTAAATGGCGTATAAAAGGATTCATTTTCAATTTAGAAAAAGGGAAAAGGAACAAGTATTTGATGTATCCAAGATTTCTTCAATTGATCATAAATGAAGAACATCCAGATATGTATGTACATGGTGTAGTAAGTGACAGACTTAAGCTTGAACATATGTCTGAGATTGTTTACAAGAGGTTGGCTGTTATTACTGGAGCTCCAAATGTTCCTTTATTTGAATACATAAGGAATGTTGCTATGGATGAGGTTGATATTCATCAACAACATTTTCATTTGATTGAAGGAGAACCAATGGATCCAAATGATCTAATTGAAGATGTAATTGAAGATATAGTAGAAGAAGAAGAATATGACGAAGATGAGGATGAAGAAGAACAAGATAATGATGATAGTTATTCAAATGATAATGATACTGATGATAGAGATAATCAAGGAGGTGACATTAGAGGAACTGAAGAAGAAGTTGATCAGGAAATGGACAGTGAAGAGACTGTATCTGATCAAAGAGATGAAACTGTTGGTCATGATGGAGATGATAATGAGATGAATGATGAAGAAAGAGAGATTGGTAATGATGTGAATGATGAAGCTAATGATGCTAATATGGATCAAAATCAAACATTTGATTTTGAGTTTATGGATGCTATGTTATCTGAGCCCATTACACAGAATGTAATTTCTGGTGTACAATCTCGAATTCAAATTCAAGAACAACAGTTTAGAGTGTTGAATGAATCAGTTTTGAAACAAACAAGTGATGTGTGTGTTCAAACTGAAAATGATAATGATGAGGAAGTAGTTGATGATTTAAAAGCAAAAGTTGCTGAACAAGATGAAAGGATAAAGAAACTTCAAGATGAGAATGATGTGTTGAAGGTTGAAAATGAAAAGAAAGATAAATTGATTGTTGATTTAGAAGGAAAGATTAAAGAGCTGAATGAAGAGATAGAGAAATTGAGAGAGAATGTACAAGAGAAAGAGAAAGAAACTGAAGCACCTTTGAATGAAGAAGATAATGAGCAAGAATCCCAAGTCATAGTTGTTGGGAAGTATACAGAAGCTGAGAAAGGAAAGAGAAAGCTAGATGAAGTTGAAACTGAACCAGTATCTAAGTCAAAAAGCTTAAAAGACTGCTGAAGATACATTGCATGTTGAAGAGGAAGAAGTACAACAACAAATATTTTGATGATCTTGATTCTGATTTCCAGATGAATGGTATAATGAAATCTTAGAAGAGGAAGATATTTGTGAAGGAGTTGACTCACCAATGATGAATGTGCATGAAGATATTCCAATTGGATTAGACTTTGAAGACATATATAATAATCTGGTCAGACAAAAATACAATAGAGTAATCTTAGATGGATTGACAGTGTCTCAGATCAACGAAGAGTATGAAAAGTGCATGATAGCAGAGTCATCAGCACCAGTTGATCCGAATGAAATAACTCTAGAACATGGTGAGTGGGCACCTATGAGTGAAAGTATAAATGTTGATGATATTCCTAAGGAGGAATTGCACCATCCTGATCCTGATGATATGAGTATTCCTTCATTGAGGATGTGGTTGAAATCAAGGAATTATCCTTGGAAAAGACTTAAAAGATTGCAAGGAGAATCATTAAGAAAGTTGGTGAGGAGTTTTCAACAAACTGAGAAGATGTATAACAAAATGATAGTACTAGACATGGATAATCCTCAGTACCTGGAGATTACAAAGAGAACCAAGATTCTAAAGCCTCAAGAGATAAAATCCATGGAGCTAGGGAGATGAAAACATGAAAGAAAGAAAGAATTGATGAGGATGTTTCCAAATACTGACTAGCAAGCCTATAGAATTGATTTGGATCAAAAGCAATTGTGGAACAAGGCAAGATCTGCAGGTGATTTAGTGAGGAATGTGCTTCAAACAGGACAATCTATATCTGAGCTTCTGAATGCTATGATTGTGCCTGATAAAACAAAGGATGTAAAGATAGTTGCATGGAAGTATGATGAGGTGTTTGATGCTTTCTTGATAAAACGAGTAAATGCAATATGTTATGTGTATCATTTTTACTCGAGTATAGTTACTTTGCTGGTGCAAGACTTGAAGGAATTACATAAGTTACCTCACCCATCCAAAGCTGCTAGAGGAGAGAACTTTGTGAAGTTACCAGATAGAGGAATCACCCAGATGCCATCTTTTCTTCAAACAAGATGAGATCAAGAGGACAAGGCTTATTTTGACACACTGAAAAGAGTTGAGAATAAAGGTGAATCTAGATCAGAAATGGCTGATAAATATCTAGAAGCTTTTGGAGATAAATATTTTGAGAAAGTAACCAATCCTGATTTGAAAGTAATTGATTGTACTCAAATGACAAAACCAATCAAGAGATGGTTTTATGATTATGATATATTTCATCTAAAGCTTGTGAGAGATGAAGATGATTGGGAGAAAGACTTGATAAGTCTATTTGGAGTGTTTGAACTGAAGTTATTGCATCCAAGCTACATCTTATTTCTATCTAATCAAAGATTTGAGCAAGTATCATCAGCTGAAGCTGAAAATGATACAAAGTATTTTATGACGGTCATCACAGTGATGAATGCAGCCATGGAGCGGATTTCGTTAAGGAAAGCTCTGGCATATGCAAATATTGTAAAGAAAGATATACACAACATAAAGTTCATGAGAAAATCAAGTAAAGGAGTGTTAGAGTGTCACACCCTCAAAATCCACGTGCGGGGTTTTACCGCGAGGCGTGTGAACAAACCAGGATCACAGTCAGTAGTTACATAGAACGACTCTATATGCCACAAATAAAATAAAACAACCAAAGATTTAGTTTGAAAACAGTGCGGAAGCGTTTTGAATACAACTCAACAAATTAAAGTATAAATATGGCAAAACAAGTGCCAACCCAAAACAGTAAACCACAATCAATAAAATGCTAATGTCTTGAAAACTGAGTCTTAATATGCAAGTGAACCGTGGAGTGCTCCTAGAGGCAAGCAGCTTAATGACCTGAGAAAAGCATACTAAATGTCAACACATAGGTTGGTGAGTTCAAGAGTTTGAGTTCAGTAAACATATAAACAGTTGTGATATATATAAGCAGTGTTTTGCAATAGATAGCTAGTCTATTAACAGCAAATATTAATACATAGTGATTTCGCAATTGAAGCTGACTGTGATAGTTGTTGCCTCCTGTCACGACTTACCATGTCGTGACAATGTTCAATAGGACAAATTGCACCCGGTTGACCTCGAGTCACACAGGTGGGGCTCGTCAGACCCAGTAGTACTACCCAAGTTTCCCCGCTATTTAATATTAACAATTCGAAAGTGTGAGGACTTTCCATGATAATAACACTATATCAATATTAAACACAACTTAAATATTAAAAGCGTTCATAAAATACCAGTATGCTATCTCCCCCAAAAGAGATTAAATAAAGCGTGGGGCATGAACTCACCTGATGTATGCAAAGAGTACTTAGGGTTTAATTGAGAAACGAGTGGATAGCCAACCTTCAAAGGTTACCTAGATCATGCGAGTACATAAGTACGTGTAAATAAAGACATGTGAAAACCCTAATCATACCAAAACCAAAGACTCAAGCTTCCAAACAAATAGACACGTTTGACCTAGTTGACCCGTTTGACCCGTTGGTGACATTATGGGTTATAATTCAAATAAAGCCAATAAGCACATATAACATACATGATTAACATTCAAATAGTATCATACACATGCTACATTATCCATACATAACCCTTAAGTCTTAGCCATGCTCATAGCATTCAACATACACCATAATCATTACTCACCAAACCCAAACATGATATCCTAGCAACTAATCAACACCAACCTTTATACATGATCACCACAAATCCAAATATCATCCATGATTATCCAAAACATCTCATACAACTAATTCAACATGATTCATCACCTTAGAATTCATCCATGATCACACTAACATGCTCCTAATATCCCAAACATGTTCATATCATCATACATCAACTTTACACAAATAAAGTTTCCCTTTTGGGAAAGAACATCCCAAAATCTATCAAACATCCTATACATTCATGAATTCATTAATAATATACCAATTCAAGCTCATATCAACATCTATACATGATTAACATCACCTAAACATCATAATCCATCATCTTCATAAACAAAAGTTTCTACTTTTGGCAAGCTATGAACTAACAACATGTATTCAAAGATTTCTAGCATTCATAACAACAATCTAGCATCTAATTATCATCATGAACTCATCCATAACATCAATCCATCACTAGATCACTACTTCATGCAAAATAAAGTTACTATTCTTAGTAACCTATGAACAATGCATCAAAATCCCAACTTTCTTGTAAGATCAATGTATTCTAACATTCATACAACCCAATAATCATCAAACATTCATCAAACAACAATCATCCACCCAAAATCATACAAAATTCGAACTAGGGTTTGTCAAGAACCAAAATCCATGATTAAATCACTAAGAACATGTAATTCATACATAATCCACGTTAACTAACATGTAATCAACCTAACTAACATATAAACATCAACATTAGACACCAATTTCGACTCCATGAATACCAATCCACGAATTAGGGTTCGGCCCTAACAAGAAACCCACAAAAACTCGAAAAACCTAACCTTTAAACACAAGTTGACTTGCAATTGATGATTCCTACGAGTTGTTTGCCTTGAAATCGATCAAACTCGAGCTTTCTTGATTGTTCTTGGCTGAAATCGCAAGGGAGGGGTGTGGGAGAGGGTTCACGGCCGCATGGGTGGGGATTAGGGTTAGTGTTTTGTTTAAGTTTAATTTACATATTTACCCTTTTAACCCTTGTAATTTGTATTTTATAAAAACTAGGCTTTAAACTCTTTGTAAAGTGTTTTTAACTTAATAATATAATGATATAAATTAATGAAAATCATTATATATCTTATCTTTATAAAAACACAAGTCATACGAATAAATACGCACGTTTCCGCGTTACGCGATTAATTTCTAATTAACATTTAAAAACATGCAAACACATAAACATAACACAATAATCACATAATCAATTAGATTCACATTAATTTAACATTATTCATTATTATTAGGTCACCAACGTTAAACGACAACTAGTGTGTGTTCACGACACGTGTATGCAAGACTTAACGAAACTAACGGAGTTTGGTAACGGAAATTTACCGGATGTCACATTATCCCCATGTTGAAAGAATTTTCGTCCCGAAAATTGCGTTACATGGTGAGAGTGTTCCATCACTGGTCTACTGCATTGGCACACAGAAATCGAAATCGAGTGAGTTTTGGATGAGTTGTCACATCATCCCCATGTTGAAAGAAATTTCGTCCCGAAATTTAAATCAATACCTTCGTCTGCAGACATCGTCTTCTCGAATAGATGAGGATACTTAAGCTTCATTTGATCTTCCCGTTCCCATGTGAATTCCGGTCCACGTCGCGAATTCCAACGGATTTTGACAATAGGTATCTTGCTCTGCTTAAGTGTTTTCACCTCACGGTCCATCACCTCAACTGGTTCTTCAATAAAACGTAGTTGCTCATCCACTTGAACCTCTTCTAGCGGTACGACCATCGTTTCATCAGTTATGCATTTCTTCAAGTTTGATACGTGAAATACATCATGGATTCCACTTAGCGAATCAGGTAGGGCTAGACGATAGGCCACTGGACCTATTCTTTCCACTATTTCAAATGGTCCAACGTACCTCGGGTTTAGCTTCCCTCGCTTGCCAAACCGAACTACGCCTTTCCATGGTGAAACTTTCAACAAAACCTTGTCACCAACCTGAAACTCTAAAGGTTTCCGTCTCCTGTCAGCATAACTCTTTTGCCTGTCGCGTGCTGCTGCCATACGGTTCCGTATCTGTACGATCTTCTCAGTTGTTTCATGAATCAACTCGGGACCAGTCAGTTGACTATCGCCAATTTCCGCCCAACAAACAGGTGATCTACATTTTCTCCCATACAAAGCCTCGAAAGGTGCTGCTTGTATGCTAGTGTGATAACTGTTGTTATAAGAAAATTCCACCAATGGCAGGTGAACTTCCCAGTTATTCCCGAAATCAATTACACAAGCACGTAGCATATCTTCCAACGTCTGTATGGTACGCTCACTCTGGCCATCCGTTTGCGGGTGATAAGCAGGTACTCATATCTAATCGTGTTCCCAAAGATTTCTGCAATGATTGCCAGAAGTGTGACGTGAAACGAGCATCACGATCAGAGATAATGGAGATCGGTACACCGTGTCTGGAAACGATCTCCTTGAGGTACAGGCGGGTTAACTTCTCCATCTTGTCAGTTTCCTTTATAGCAAGAAAATGAGCAGATTTTGTCAATCGATCCACAATAACCCATATTGTATCACAACCATTACTAGTCCTGGGCAGCTTGGTAATAAAATCCATGGAGATTTGTTCCCATTTCCACATCGGTATCTCAGGTTGCTGCAATAGTCCAGATGGTTTTTGATACTCCACCTTCACCTTCGAGCAGGTCAAGCACTTGCTCACATATGTAGCCACATCCGCTTTCATATTAGGCCACCAATAGTGCGCCTTCAGATCATGATACATTTTATCAGATCCAGGATGTATAGAATACTTAGATTTGTGTGCCTCACTCATAACCAGGTCTCTCAAATTTCCATAGGCAGGCACCCAAAGTCTATCCATGAAATATCGAATCCCATCTTCCTTCATCACCAGCTGTTTATCCATTCCTCTCAGCGACTCAGAACCAATATTTTCTGCTTTCAAAGCTTCTACCTGTGCCTCCTTAACTTGTTCAGGCAGTTGAGTACTAATAGTGAGCTGTAAAGCTCGCACCCGTCTGGGTTTAGCTGTTTCCTTCCGGCTTAAGGCATCAGCAACCACATTCGCCTTTCCCGGATGGTATTTAATAGCGCAATCATAGTCGTTTAGCAGCTCCACCCAACGTCGTTGCCTCATATTCAATTCCTTTTGCTCAAAGATATGTTGAAGACTCTTGTGATCGGTGTAGATAGTGCACTTGGTACCGTACAAGTAATGTCTCCAAATCTTTAAGGCAAAGACTACTGCACCCAACTCTAAGTCATGAGTAGTATAGTTCTTCTCATGAACTTTTAATTGTCTCGAGGCGTAGGCTATCACTTTGTCTCGCTGCATTAAGACACAACCCAAGCCTTGAATGGATGCATCACAATATACCACGAAGTCATCCGTCCCCTCTGGCAGTGCTAGTATCGGCGCGGTACATAGCTTCTGCTTTAGCGATTGAAAAGCCGATTCTTGGCTTTCACCCCATTTGTATGTAGTCCCTTTGTGAGTCAAAGCTGTGAGAGGTTGTGCAATCTTAGAGAATCCCTCTATGAATCGCCGATAGTAACCTGCTAATCCCAAGAATTGTCTTATTTCACTCGGCGTTTTAGGTGTGGTCCAATTCTTGATCGCCTCAATTTTGGCAGGATCAACATGTATCCCTTTCTCATTAACAATATGACCTAAGAATTGTACCTCGCGTATCCAAAAGTCACACTTAGAGAATTTGGCGTACAGCTGTTCCCTTTTCAGCAGCTCTAAAATCATCCGCAAATGCTCCTCATGGTCTTCCTTGGTCCTGGAATATATCAGTATATCATCGATGAACACAATGACAAACTGATCGAGGTAGGGTTTGCACACACGGTTCATGAGGTCCATGAACACAGCAGGTGCATTTGTCAACCCAAAAGGCATGACCAAGAACTCATAATGACCGTAGCGGGTACGAAACGCGGTTTTGGAAATGTCTTCTTCGCGTACTCTGAGTTGATGATAGCCAGATCTCAAGTCAATCTTCGAATAGTAACTTGATCCCTGAAGTTGGTCAAACAAGTCATCGATACGGGGTAGAGGGTATCGGTTCTTGACTGTTACTTTATTTAGCTCCCTATAGTCAATACACATCCGAAACGTGCCATCCTTCTTCTTCACAAACAGGACAGGGGCTCCCCAGGGTGATGTACTAGGGCGAATAAAACCCTTATCTAATAGCTCCTGGAGTTGTGACGACAACTCCTGTAGTTCGTTCGGTGCTAATCGATAAGGTGCTCTAGCAATCGGGGCTGCGCCGGGAGTTAGCTCAATTTGGAATTCCACTTGACGATGAGGTGGTAATCCAGGAAGATCCTCTGGAAACACCTCTGGAAAGTCGCGCACTATGGGAATATCCTCCATTCTTCTTTCCTTCGCCTGCTTATCAGTCACAAGTGCTAGAATAGCCACACGACCCTTTCGTAGTAACTTTTGGGCTTTCATGAACGAGATGATGCCTATCACAGCACCACTTCTATCACCTCGGACTGTCAGAATTGTGTCATCAACAGGAATTCGTATGATCTTTTCATGACATATAACTTCTGCTTGCTTGCTAGAAAGCCAATCCATGCCTATCACAACATCAAAACTCCCCAGAGTAACAGGCATAAGATCTATAACGAAAGTATGACCAGCAAGCTCTATCTTACAGTCTTTAAGGATATGAGTTACGTGAATCTGTTTACCGTCAGCCAACTCTACGGTGTACTTAGATTCTAGGGCGGAGGGTATATCACTTAAAAGACTACAGAATTTTAAGGACACGAAACTCCTATCAGCTCCAGTATCGAATAGTACCGTAGCAAAGCAACCATTAACAGAGAATCTACCAGTAACAGTTGTAGGATCATTTAGAGCCTCACCTGAGCCAATGACGAAGGCTCTCCCCTTTGCTCCATCCTTATTACCGCCATTACCGTTGCCATTGCCACCGTTGTTGTTACCATTGTTGTTGTTGTTATTGTTGTTGTTGTTGTGTCCATTTCCATTGTTGCCATTTCCATTTCTCCTTAGTTGTGGGCAATTTCGCTTGTAGTGCCCCTCTTTTCCACATTCAAAACAACCCTTAGGAGTTTCCTGGGGTTGTTGCGTCCTCCTAACCAGTTCGCCACGGCAATCCTTCGCAGCGTGTCCAATTTTACCACATCGCTGACATTTGAAGCTATCACATCGTCCCACGTGATGATAGTTGCACCGGTTGCACTTCGGGTGTCTTCCACCATAACCACTGGGTCCTTGATTAGTTGCAGTTGTTTGGTTGAAGTTACGATTGTTGTCAAACCTACGTTGCTGTTGGACCGGTTGTTGTTGCTGCTGAGGCTGAGGTTGACCGCCTGAAGATGATGATGCTTTGGTGTTACTACTACCATCCCACTTTCTTTTGTTATCGGGCACGCTTGCCACGGCGCCCCGTTTGGGTAGACGACCCTGTTCCACTGCTTGGTCAGTTAGCTTATGGGCTAACTGAATGGCTTGCTGTATGGTGGCTGGATTAGAAGCAGTTACCATACTCTGTATTTCGGGTACAAGTCCCCGTATGTAGTGCTCGATCCTCTTGTGCATCTCATTTACCATCCCCGGGCATAATGTTGCTAGCTCGTGGGTTCTAGTAGTGTAAGCCTCAATTTCTGAGCCCTGCATTTTCAGTTGCCAGAACTCTATTTCCAACTTTTGCACCTCGTTGCGAGGACAGTACTCCTCGGTCATCATGGTTTTGAACTCGGCCCACGGCAGTCCATTAGCCAATGCTTGCCCCAACATCTGAACTTGGGCATTCCACCAGGATAAGGCGGCACCCTCCAGGGTCCCGGTGGCATATTTCACCTGGTCAGCAGGTGGACAGTTGCACTTGGAGAATACGGACTCCGTCTTCTCGAACCAGCGTACCAGTCCCACAGCGCCTTCAGTGCCGCTGTAGGTATGGGGCTTACAGTCCATGAAGGACTTATAAGTACATACTGGTGGTCCTGCTTTAACACAACAATTATTGATCAGACAACCTATACGGTTATGCAAGATATTCGGTTTAATTTTTCCAATCATTGTTTACCTGCTGGCTGTCCCGCTTGGGCAGCAGCCACCGCTGCCTGGATCAGGGCAGTTAACTCAGCAGGGGTCATATTAACGGCACCAGCGCCATGATCTCCGGCGCCATGGTCTCCGGCGCCACGTCCACGACCGCGCCCACGACCACGTCC
Source organism: Flaveria ramosissima (assembly GCA_025215565.1). Taxonomy (NCBI): domain Eukaryota; kingdom Viridiplantae; phylum Streptophyta; class Magnoliopsida; order Asterales; family Asteraceae; genus Flaveria; species Flaveria ramosissima. The sequence continues at coordinate 58,809,736 of CM046039.1, forward strand.
ACGACCACGTCCACGTGCGTCCATTGTTCACTTTACATCCACAAATACAATAATGAGTAACATCAAACACATTTATCTCATTGAAGTACAGTAAACAATAAAGGAATAATAAATCATCACAACCACAACATTCATAACAAAAATAATAACCAAAGTAAATAAATTGCAAATAAGCCACAATGTATTCATCAATGTCAAAATTTAAGTTTGTCGTTCGTGTGGGAAACAACCCTTCCCACATAGGTTTCAAAGAAAACACTAGGTAGTCCAAGTCATGTAAAAAGAGAAAAAAAAAATCAATCAACAATGTCAGATCCATCACTCTCATCCTCCTCCTCTTCAGGTTCCTCCTCTTCTGGTTCCTCCTCCTCCTCAGGTTCTTCCTCCTCAGGTTCCTCTGCAGGTGCAGGAGCCATAGCAACCTGGAGTGCTGCTAGCTGTGCCTCCAAAGCAGCAATCCTGTCATCAACCACAGCATCCCTCTGCTCGCAAGTAGTCACGCGTCCACTGAGGTCTACAATCCCGTCCCTCATTTGGTAGCACCCGTCTAGGGTCTCTCCATGACGCCCATCAAGCTCATCCATCCCATTCCTTAGGTTGTACACCTCGGTCTGTAGTGTACAAACGTCGCTAATGAGTCGCCTGACTCGACGCTGTTCTGTGTCTAATGCTGCCACCAATGCAGCAATCAACTGCTCGTTGGACTGCTCCGTCCGGGGTAGTGAAGGTACTGCTGAATCAGAGCTACCTCTCGTTCTGGGTCTCGGCTCGGGCACGCGTTCCCTATACATGAGGTGGTTGACAAACCTAGGATAAAAGCTCCAGTCCCTTGGGGGGTCACGCTTCATCAACGCGAATGGTTGATCCCAGTCGAACTCCCCTCGAGGATAATCAAAACGAGGCCAGTCGAGTCCATCATCAGGTACAGGTGCAGGAGGTGGGGACTCGGATCGCGCAGGTGATGCAGGTCGTTTTCCAGAAGCCCTTGATGACGATGCCATGCTGCAGATAGTGTGACGTGTATGCCAATGAGTATACAGTAGATGAAAATAAAGTACAGGTAACTAACTAACTGTGTGCGGTTATAGTCTAGTGTGTATGCAACCTAGTTCCCTATAACCAATGGCTCTGATACCAATCTGTCACACCCTCAAAATCCACGTGCGGGGTTTTACCGCGAGGCGTGTGAACAAACCAGGATCACAGTCAGTAGTTACATAGAACGACTCTATATGCCACAAGTAAAATAAAACAACCAAAGATTTAGTTTGAAAACAGTGCGGAAGCGTTTTGAAAACAACTCAACAAATAAAGTATAAATATGGCAAAACAAGTGCCAACCCAAAATAGTAAACCACAATCATTAAAATGCTAATGTCTTGAAAACCGAGTCTTAATATGCAAGTGAACCGTGGAGTGCTCCTAGAGGCAAGCAGCTTAATGACCTGAGAAAAGCATACTAAAATGTCAACACATAGGTTGGTGAGTTCAAGAGTTTGAGTTCAGTAAACATATAAACAGTTGTGATATATATAAGCAGTGTATTGCAATAGATAGCTAGTCTATTAACAGCAAATATTAATACATAGTGATTTCGCAATTGAAGCTGACTGTGATAGTTGTTGCCTCCTGTCACGACTTACCATGTCGTGACAATGTTCAATAGGACAAATTGCACCCGGTTGACCTCGAGTCACACAGGTGGGGCTCGTCAGACCCAGTAGTACTACCCAAGTTTCCCCGCTATTTAATATTAACAATTCGAAAGTGTGAGGACTTTCCATGATAAATAACACTATATCAATATTAAACACAACTTAAATATTAAAAGCGTTCATAAAATACCAGTATGCTATCTCCCCCAAAAGAGATTAAATAAAGCGTGGGGCATGAACTCACCTGATGTATGCAAAGAGTACTTAGGGTTTATTGAGAAACGAGTGGATAGCCAACCTTCAAAGGTTACCTAGATCATGCGAGTACATAAGTACGTGTAAATAAAGACATGTGAAACCCTAATCATACCAAAACCAAAGACTCAAGCTTCCAAACAAATAGACACGTTTGACCTAGTTGACCCGTTTGACCCGTTGGTGACATTATGAGTTATAATTCAAATAAAGCCAATGAGCACATATAACATACATGATTAACATTCAAATAGTATCATACACATGCTACATTATCCATACATAACCCTTAAGTCTTAGCCATGCTCATAGCATTCAACATACACCATAATCATTACTCACCAAACCCAAACATGATATCCTAGCAACTAATCAACACCAACCTTTATACATGATCACCACAAATCCAAATATCATCCATGATTATCCAAAACATCTCATACAACTAATTCAACATGATTCATCACCTTAGAATTCATCCATGATCACACTAACATGCTCCTAATATCCCAAACATGTTCATATCATCATACATCAAACTTTACACAAATAAAGTTTCCCTTTTGGGAAAGAACATCCCAAAATCTATCAAACATCCTATACATTCATGAATTCATTAATAATATACCAATTCAAGCTCATATCAACATCTATACATGATTAACATCACCTAAACATCATAATCCATCATCTTCATAAACAAAAGTTTCTACTTTTGGCAAGCTATGAACTAACAACATGTATTCAAAGATTTCTAGCATTCATAACAACAATCTAGCATCTAATTATCATCATGAACTCATCCATAACATCAATCCATCACTAGATCACTACTTCATGCAAAATAAAGTTACTATTCTTAGTAACCTATGAACAATGCATCAAAATCCCAACTTTCTTGTAAGATCAATGTATTCTAACATTCATACAACCCAATAATCATCAAACATTCATCAAACAACAATCATCCACCCAAAATCATACAAAATTCGAACTAGGGTTTGTCAAGAACCAAAATCCATGATTAAATCACTAAGAACATGTAATTCATACATAATCCACGTTAACTAACATGTAATCAACCTAACTAACATATAAACATCAACATTAGACACCAATTTCGACTCCATGAATGCCAATCACGAATTAGGGTTCGGCCCAAAGAAACACCACAAAAACTCGAAAAAACTAACCTTTAAACACAAGTTGACTTGCAATTGATGATTCCTACGTGTTGTTGCCTTGAAATCGATCAAACTCGAGCTTTCTTGCTTGTTCTTGGCTGAAATCGCAAGGGAGGGGTGTGGGAGAGGGGTTCACGGCCGCAATGGGGTGGGGATTAGGGTTAGTGTGTTTTGTTTAAGTTTAATTTACATATTTACCCTTTTAACCCTTGTAATTTGTATTTTATAAAAACTAGCTTTAAACACTTTTAAAGTGTTTTTAACTTAATAATATAACATATAAACTAATGAAAATCATTATATATCTTATCTTTATAAAAACACAAACATACGAATAAATACACACGTTTCCACGTTACGCGATTAATTTTCAATTAACATTAAAAACATGCAAACACATAAACATAACACAATAATCACATAATCAATTAGATTCACATTAATTTAACATTATTCATTATTATTAGGTCACCAACGTTAAACGACAACTAGTGTGTGTTCACGACACGTGTATGCAAGACTTAACGAAACTAACGGAGTTTGGTAACGGAAATTTACCGGATGTCACATTATCCCCATGTTGAAAGAATTTTCGTCCCGAAAATTGCGTTACATGGTGAGAGTGTTCCATCACTGGTCTACTGCATTGGCACACAGAAATCGAAATCGAGTGAGTTTTGGATGAGTTGTCACATCATCCCCATGTTGAAAGAAATTTCGTCCCGAAATTTAAATCAATACCTTCGTCTGCAGACATCGTCTTCTCGAATAGATGAGGATACTTAAGCTTCATTTGATCTTCCCGTTCCCATGTGAATTCCGGTCCACGTCGCGAATTCCAACGGATTTTGACAATAGGTATCTTGCTCTGCTTAAGTGTTTTCACCTCACGGTCCATCACCTCAACTGGTTCTTCAATAAAACGTAGTTGCTCATCCACTTGAACCTCTTCTAGTGGTACGACCATCGTTTCATCAGTTATGCATTTCTTCAAGTTTGATACGTGAAATACATCATGGATTCCACTTAGCGAATCAGGTAGGGCTAGACGATAGGCCACTGGACCTATTCTTTCCACTATTTCAAATGGTCCAACGTACCTCGGGTTTAGCTTCCCTCGCTTGCCAAACCGAACTACGCCTTTCCATGGTGAAACTTTCAACAAAACCTTGTCACCAACCTGAAACTCTAAAGGTTTCCGTCTCTTTCAGCATAACTCTTTTGTCGGTCGCGCTGCTGCCATACGGTTCCGTATCTGTACGATCTTCTCAGTTGTTTCATGAATCAACTCGGGACCAGTCAGTTGACTATCGCCAATTTCCGCCCAACAAACAGGTGATCTACATTTTCTCCCATACAAAGCCTCGAAAGGTGCTGCTTGTATGCTAGTGTGATAACTGTTGTTATAAGAAAATTCCACCAATGGCAGGTGAACTTCCCAGTTATTCCCGAAATCAATTACACAAGCACGTAGCATATCTTCCAACGTCTGTATGGTACGCTCACTCTGGCCATCCGTTTGCGGGTGATAAGCAGTACTCATATCTAATCGTGTTCCCAAAGATTTCTGCAATGATTGCCAGAAGTGTGACGTGAAACGAGCATCACGATCAGAGATAATGGAGATCGGTACACCGTGTCTGGAAACGATCTCCTTGAGGTACAGGCGGGTTAACTTCTCCATCTTGTCAGTTTCCTTTATAGCAAGAAAATGAGCAGATTTTGTCAATCGATCCACAATAACCCATATTGTATCACAACCATTACTAGTCCTGGGCAGCTTGGTAATAAAATCCATGGAGATTTGTTCCCATTTCCACATCGGTATCTCGGGTTGCTGCAATAGTCCGGATGGTTTTTGATACTCCACCTTCACCTTCGAGCAGGTCAAGCACTTGCTCACATATGTAGCCACATCCGCTTTCATATTAGGCCACCAATAGTGCGCCTTCAGATCATGATACATTTTATCAGATCCAGGATGTATAGAATACTTAGATTTGTGTGCCTCACTCATAACCAGGTCTCTCAAATTTCCATAGGCAGGCACCCAAAGTCTATCCATGAAATATCGAATCCCATCTTCCTTCATCACCAGCTGTTTATCCATTCCTCTCAGCGACTCAGAACCAATATTTTCTGCTTTCAAAGCTTCTACCTGTGCCTCCTTAACTTGTTCAGGCAGTTGAGTACTAATAGTGAGCTGTAAAGCTCGCACCCGTCTGGGTTTAGCTGTTTCCTTCCGGCTTAAGGCATCAGCAACCACATTCGCCTTTCCCGGATGGTATTTAATAGCGCAATCATAGTCGTTTAGCAGCTCCACCCAACGTCGTTGCCTCATATTCAATTCCTTTTGCTCAAAGATATGTTGAAGACTCTTGTGATCGGTGTAGATAGTGCACTTGGTACCGTACAAGTAATGTCTCCAAATCTTTAAGGCAAAGACTACTGCACCCAACTCTAAGTCATGAGTAGTATAGTTCTTCTCATGAACTTTTAATTGTCTCGAGGCGTAGGCTATCACTTTGTCTCGCTGCATTAAGACACAACCCAAGCCTTGAATGGATGCATCACAATATACCACGAAGTCATCCGTCCCCTCTGGCAGTGCTAGTATCGGCGCGGTACATAGCTTCTGCTTTAACGATTGAAAAGCCGATTCTTGGCTTTCACCCCATTTGTATGTAGTCCCTTTGTGAGTCAAAGCTGTGAGAGGTTGTGCAATCTTAGAGAATCCCTCTATGAATCGCCGATAGTAACCTGCTAATCCCAAGAATTGTCTTATTTCACTCGGCGTTTTAGGTGTGGTCCAATTCTTGATCGCCTCAATTTTGGCAGGATCAACATGTATCCCTTTCTCATTAACAATATGACCTAAGAATTGTACCTCGCGTATCCAAAAGTCACACTTAGAGAATTTGGCGTACAGCTGTTCCCTTTTCAGCAGCTCTAAAATCATCCGCAAATGCTCCTCATGGTCTTCCTTGGTCCTGGAATATATCAGTATATCATCGATAAACACAATGACAAACTGATCGAGGTAGGGTTTGCACACACGGTTCATGAGGTCCATGAACACAGCAGGTGCATTTGTCAACCCAAAAGGCATGACCAAGAACTCATAATGACCGTAGCGGGTACGAAACGCGGTTTTGGAAATGTCTTCTTCGCGTACTCTGAGTTGATGATAGCCAGATCTCAAGTCAATCTTCGAATAGTAACTTGATCCCTGAAGTTGGTCAAACAAGTCATCGATACGGGGTAGAGGGTATCGGTTCTTGACTGTTACTTTATTTAGCTCCCTATAGTCAATACACATCCGAAACGTGCCATCCTTCTTCTTCACAAACAGGACAGGGGCTCCCCAGGGTGATGTACTAGGGCGAATAAAACCCTTATCTAATAGCTCCTGGAGTTGTGACGACAACTCCTGTAGTTCGTTCGGTGCTAATCGATAAGGTGCTCTAGCAATCGGGGCTGCGCCGGGAGTTAGCTCAATTTGGAATTCCACTTGACGATGAGGTGGTAATCCAGGAAGATCCTCTGGAAACACCTCTGGAAAGTCGCGCACTATGGGAATATCCTCCATTCTTCTTTCCTTCGCCTGCTTATCAGTCACAAGTGCTAGAATAGCCACACGACCCTTTCGTAGTAACTTTTGGGCTTTCATGAACGAGATGATGCCTATCACAGCACCACTTCTATCACCTCGGACTGTCAGAATTGTGTCATCAACAGGAATTCGTATGATCTTTTCATGACATATAACTTCTGCTTGCTTGCTAGAAAGCCAATCCATGCCTATCACAACATCAAAACTCCCCAGAGTAACAGGCATAAGATCTATAACGAAAGTATGACCAGCAAGCTCTATCTTACAGTCTTTAAGGATATGAGTTACGTGAATCTGTTTACCGTCAGCCAACTCTACGGTGTACTTAGATTCTAGGGCGGAGGGTATATCACTTAAAAGACTACAGAATTTTAAGGACACGAAACTCCTATCAGCTCCAGTATCGAATAGTACCGTAGCAAAGCAACCATTAACAGAGAATCTACCAGTAACAGTTGTAGGATCATTTAGAGCCTCACCTGAGCCAATGACGAAGGCTCTCCCCTTTGCTCCATCCTTATTACCGCCATTACCGTTGCCATTGCCACCGTTGTTGTTACCATTGTTGTTGTTGTTATTGTTGTTGTTGTTGTGTCCATTTCCATTGTTGCCATTTCCATTTCTCCTTAGTTGTGGGCAATTTCGCTTGTAGTGCCCCTCTTTTCCACATTCAAAACAACCCTTAGGAGTTTCCTGGGGTTGTTGCGTCCTCCTAACCAGTTCGCCACGGCAATCCTTCGCAGCGTGTCCAATTTTACCACATCGCTGACATTTGAAGCTATCACATCGTCCCACGTGATGATAGTTGCACCGGTTGCACTTCGGGTGTCTTCCACCATAACCACTGGGTCCTTGATTAGTTGCAGTTGTTTGGTTGAAGTTACGATTGTTGTCAAACCTACGTTGTTGTTGGACCGGTTGTTGTTGCTGCTGAGGCTGAGGTTGACCGCCTGAAGATGATGATGCTTTGGTGTTACTACTACCATCCCACTTTCTTTTGTTATCGGGCACGCTTGCCACGGCGCCCCGTTTGGGTAGACGACCCTGTTCCACTGCTTGGTCAGTTAGCTTATGGGCTAACTGAATGGCTTGCTGTATGGTGGCTGGATTAGAAGCAGTTACCATACTCTGTATTTCGGGTACAAGTCCCCGTATGTAGTGCTCGATCCTCTTGTGCATCTCATTTACCATCCCCGGGCATAATGTTGCTAGCTCGTGGGTTCTAGTAGTGTAAGCCTCAATTTCTGAGCCCTGCATTTTCAGTTGCCAGAACTCTATTTCCAACTTTTGCACCTCGTTGCGAGGACAGTACTCCTCGGTCATCATGGTTTTGAACTCGGCCCACGGCAGTCCATTAGCCAATGCTTGCCCCAACATCTGAACTTGGGCATTCCACCAGGATAAGGCGGCACCCTCCAGGGTCCCGGTGGCATATTTCACCTGGTCAGCAGGTGGACAGTTGCACTTGGAGAATACGGACTCCGTCTTCTCGAACCAGCGTACCAGTCCCACAGCGCCTTCAGTGCCGCTGTAGGTATGGGGCTTACAGTCCATGAAGGACTTATAAGTACATACTGGTGGTCCTGCTTTAACACAACAATTATTGATCAGACAACCTATACGGTTATGCAAGATATTCGGTTTAATTTTTCCAATCATTGTTTACCTGCTGGCTGTCCCGCTTGGGCAGCAGCCACCGCTGCCTGGATCAGGGCAGTTAACTCAGCAGGGGTCATATTAACGGCACCAGCGCCATGATCTCCGGCGCCATGGTCTCCGGCGCCACGTCCACGACCGCGCCCACGACCACGTCCACGACCACGTCCACGTGCGTCCATTGTTCACTTTACATCCACAAATACAATAATGAGTAACATCAAACACATTTATCTCATTGAAGTACAGTAAACAATAAAGGAATAATAAATCATCACAACCACAACATTCATAACAAAAATAATAACCAAAGTAAATAAATTGCAAATAAGCCACAATGTATTCATCAATGTCAAAATTTAAGTTTGTCGTTCGTGTGGGAAACAACCCTTCCCACATAGGTTTCAAAGAAAACACTAGGTAGTCCAAGTCATGTAAAGAGAAAAAAAAAATCAATCAACAATGTCAGATCCATCACTCTCATCCTCCTCCTCTTCAGGTTCCTCCTCTTCTGGTTCCTCCTCCTCCTCAGGTTCTTCCTCCTCAGGTTCCTCTGCAGGTGCAGGAGCCATAGCAACCTGGAGTGCTGCTAGCTGTGCCTCCAAAGCAGCAATCCTGTCATCAACCACAGCATCCCTCTGCTCGCAAGTAGTCACGCGTCCACTGAGGTCTACAATCCCGTCCCTCATTTGGTAGCACCCGTCTAGGGTCTCTCCATGACGCCCATCAAGCTCATCCATCCCATTCCTTAGGTTGTACACCTCGGTCTGTAGTGTACAAACGTCGCTAATGAGTCGCCTGACTCGACGCTGTTCTGTGTCTAATGCTGCCACCAATGCAGCAATCAACTGCTCGTTGGACTGCTCCGTCCGGGGTAGTGAAGGTACTGCTGAATCAGAGCTACCTCTCGTTCTGGGTCTCGGCTCGGGCACGCGTTCCCTATACATGAGGTGGTTGACAAACCTAGGATAAAAGCTCCAGTCCCTTGGGGGGTCACGCTTCATCAACGCGAATGGTTGATCCCAGTCGAACTCCCCTCGAGGATAATCAAAACGAGGCCAGTCGAGTCCATCATCAGGTACAGGTGCAGGAGGTGGGGACTCGGATCGCGCAGGTGATGCAGGTCGTTTTCCAGAAGCCCTTGATGACGATGCCATGCTGCAGATAGTGTGACGTGTATGCCAATGAGTATACAGTAGATGAAAATAAAGTACAGGTAACTAACTAACTGTGTGCGGTTATAGTCTAGTGTGTATGCAACCTAGTTCCCTATAACCAATGGCTCTGATACCAATCTGTCACACCCTCAAAATCCACGTGCGGGGTTTTACCGCGAGGCGTGTGAACAAACCAGGATCACAGTCAGTAGTTACATAGAACGACTCTATATGCCACAAGTAAAATAAAACAACCAAAGATTTAGTTTGAAACAGTGCGGAAGCGTTTTGAAAACAACTCAACAAATAAAGTATAAATATGGCAAAACAAGTGCCAACCCAAAATAGTAAACCACAATCATTAAAATGCTAATGTCTTGAAAACCGAGTCTTAATATGCAAGTGAACCGTGGAGTGCTCCTAGAGGCAAGCAGCTTAATGACCTGAGAAAAGCATACTAAAATGTCAACACATAGGTTGGTGAGTTCAAGAGTTTGAGTTCAGTAAACATATAAACAGTTGTGATATATATAAGCAGTGTATTGCAATAGATAGCTAGTCTATTAACAGCAAATATTAATACATAGTGATTTCGCAATTGAAGCTGACTGTGATAGTTGTTGCCTCCTGTCACGACTTACCATGTCGTGACAATGTTCAATAGGACAAATTGCACCCGGTTGACCTCGAGTCACACAGGTGGGGCTCGTCAGACCCAGTAGTACTACCCAAGTTTCCCCGCTATTTAATATTAACAATTCGAAAGTGTGAGGACTTTCCATGATAAATAACACTATATCAATATTAAACACAACTTAAATATTAAAAGCGTTCATAAAATACCAGTATGCTATCTCCCCAAAAGAGATTAAATAAAGCGTGGGGCATGAACTCACCTGATGTATGCAAAGAGTACTTAGGGTTTAATTGAGAAACGAGTGGATAGCCAACCTTCAAAGGTTACCTAGATCATGCGAGTACATAAGTACGTGTAAATAAAGACATGTGAAAACCCTAATCATACCAAACCAAAGACTCAAGCTTCCAAACAAATAGACACGTTTGACCTAGTTGACCCGTTTGACCCGTTGGTGACATTATGAGTTATAATTCAAATAAAGCCAATAAGCACATATAACATACATGATTAACATTCAAATAGTATCATACACATGCTACATTATCCATACATAACCCTTAAGTCTTAGCCATGCTCATAGCATTCAACATACACCATAATCATTACTCACCAAACCCAAACATGATATCCTAGCAACTAATCAACACCAACCTTTATACATGATCACCACAAATCCAAATATCATCCATGATTATCCAAAACATCTCATACAACTAATTCAACATGATTCATCACCTTAGAATTCATCCATGATCACACTAACATGCTCCTAATATCCCAAACATGTTCATATCATCATACATCAAACTTTACACAAATAAAGTTTCCCTTTTGGGAAAGAACATCCCAAAATCTATCAAACATCCTATACATTCATGAATTCATTAATAATATACCAATTCAAGCTCATATCAACATCTATACATGATTAACATCACCTAAACATCATAATCCATCATCTTCATAAACAAAAGTTTCTACTTTTGGCAAGCTATGAACTAACAACATGTATTCAAAGATTTCTAGCATTCATAACAACAATCTAGCATCTAATTATCATCATGAACTCATCCATAACATCAATCCATCACTAGATCACTACTTCATGCAAAATAAAGTTACTATTCTTAGTAACCTATGAACAATGCATCAAAATCCCAACTTTCTTGTAAGATCAATGTATTCTAACATTCATACAACCCAATAATCATCAAACATTCATCAAACAACAATCATCCACCCAAAATCATACAAAATTCGAACTAGGGTTTGTCAAGAACCAAAATCCATGATTAAATCACTAAGAACATGTAATTCATACATAATCCACGTTAACTAACATGTAATCAACCTAACTAACATATAAACATCAACATTAGACACCAATTTCGACTCCATGAATACCAATCCACGAATTAGGGTTCGGCCCTAACAAGAAACCCACAAAAACTCGAAAAAACCTAACCTTTAACACAAGTTGACTTGCAATTGATGATTCCCACGAGTTGTTTGCCTTGAAATCGATCTAAACTCGAGCTTTCTTGATTGTTCTAGGCTGAAATCGCAAGGGAGGGGTGTGGGAGAGGGGTTCACGGCCGCATATGGAGTGGGGATTAGGGTTAGTGTGTTTTGTTTAAGTTTAATTTACATATTTACCCTTTTAACCCTTGTAATTTGTATTTTATAAAAACTAGGCTTTAAACTCTTTGTAAAGTGTTTTTAACTTAATAATATAATGATATAAATTAATGAAAATCATTATATATCTTATCTTTATAAAAACACAAGTCATACGAATAAATACGCACGTTTCCGCGTTACGCGATTAATTTTCTAATTAACATTTTAAAAACATGCAAACACATAAACATAACACAATAATCACATAATCAATTAGATTCACATTAATTTAACATTATTCATTATTATTAGGTCACCAACGTTAAACGACAACTAGTGTGTGTTCACGACACGTGTATGCAAGACTTAACGAAACTAACGGAGTTTGGTAACGGAAATTTACCGGATGTCACATAGAGGTGCATGCGAAAGATCAGACTGATCCAATTGAATCTATACAAATGTTGATATAGCAACATTATCTATGGAGACTTTGCAGGTGATGTATGCTATAGAGATAAAAACGAATGACTCAAAACCTGAGCAAGGGAAATTAGCTGAAATATTCAAGTCTTCAATAAAGAAAGCTTTGAGAGAACTGGAGCTTTATAAGGAGAACCCCATGTTCAAGATCAAAGAAGAGCCTGAAGATTTCTTTGACTGAAGACAAATGCAAATCTTAGGGGGAGTATTGTTGGAGCCTTAAAGATTAGCATTAGTTTTTAGTTTTCGTTTTTGTCATAGTATAGGGACTTATTGTGTAAATATATGTTCCTTAGTTTCTTGTATTAGTATAAATAGGATTATTTTTATTTTGCAGGGTAGACTTTTGCAACAGAACTCTCTTATTTGTACTTGTAATTCTTTGCTAATATTAATGAAATTAATGTTAATTTTTCTGATAAATTTGCTTAGTTGATTATATTGTGCATATTATTGTCAATTGTAGTTCATCATTAACATAGATCGATCCATTTGAACCTATCACTACATCATTGTGTTATCATGGCTATTATTTAAACTCAATTACCAAATTTTAATTACCCTTTCGTGAGAGGATTGGATAAGTGAGATTGGTTAAAAGTTTGACTTGATTTTGTAGCCTACTAAAAAAACCACATGATTAGATATTGTATGATTTGTTTGATAATTTTTTAAATCAAGATTGATTCATTATAAAACACATGACTAGATAAATGGATGATTAGAAAGATTCTTATTTTGTGAACAACCATTTTTATTGTTATAAAAACAACATGATAAGATGAGTTAGAATCGATAGCAACACCTGGTTTATATTGTTGTTCATTTCCCTTTGTTGTGTTGGTATACTTTGTTAGTTAATCTTAATTATTATCCAATGTCCTTATTTGTAAATGTTTCATTATTCATGTGTGTATTGTGTAAATTATTAGTGTATTTATTATATATGGATTCCCTTTCCTATTGGAAAGGAAATCATTCATCAATTTATTACCATAATTATATGATATGAGTTGCTAATCCATCCATCTTTGCCATTTTCCCTACTCTTTATATCATTTTCATCGACCACCACGTTCCTCCTCTACAACTTTAGATGGTAACCTTACTCTCAACACAATCCTCAACATGATTACTTTAAACTTTTTCCATCTAATTATCTACCATGGACGAACCAAATGCTTCCAATCCTATTGTTTTCGTACCTCTTAACTCACCTAGATGGAACTTCATCTCCTCCCTCCCCCACCATCACTCAACGACAAAACAACACCGTACCCTCTTTACACTTCTTGGTATGCAAATGACCAAAAGGTTGTCCTCATCCTGTGTGGCCTTGTGGCTTCTTTAGAATTTTTTTTCACAACTAATTTATGCATCTAAGCCTCTGCAAGTCTTTCATGGTCTGCTCATTCAAGCCGAAAGCTATGAACTATTCTTATATTCTTTACATGGTGCTCAAACCCCAATGGTCGAAAGTCTAAATTGTAATTTGTGAGTAGAATGATATGTTAATGAGGTTAAAATGTTAACATACTTAGTCCATTTGAATTTAATTTTACTAAGATTTAGTGTAGGTTCTTTGCTTTCTAATGATACCAAGGTTAGTGCATGCATAACTCAATATTTAGAATATTAGAACAAATACACAAACCTCAAGACTAATGTCTAAACTACAATAAAATGTTAATAAAAGTGAATAGTGATGGAACATAAGGTTTTAATGTTAAGAAACCTAAAGTTAAAAACTCACTGAACCCAAAACTAAGACATGTACGTTATTGAACGTGAACCATTATAGAAAGTGAAGTGATCAACCAACATAAAAACTTATATTACAAACCTTAAAGATGATACATTGAACTTGAACTTAATGTACATTATAACTAAGTATATGGTTGAACATTAGGTACTTAACTAGGTGGATTACAACCAATTGGATTAGTCCGATCCTTTAGTAATCACTGATTTGATACCATTTTGGATTAGTCTGATCCCTCTAGTTTTATGACGTTTGGGACCTTTTGGACCTTTGGAGTTATACTGCTATCTGAGGTCATGGAACCTTTTTATTATATATTTTATGTAGGGGAAAGTGTGCTTAACTATTTTGGACTATGCTACGATTATTTATTTTTGTTTTGGACTAACGTATGTTGTTTGGGTCATAAGCTAGAGTCTAGATGTCCTATGTGAGATGTGTACTCGTTCCTTTGTTTTATCTTCTTTTTTATGACTATTTAACTTTGGTTTATTAGTACTAATGGGATTGACACTCCAGCCTCATTATCAGTATGCTAGCTAAGACTGACTTTGCATGGCCAAACCCTTCGGTGAATATAATCCGCTTCATTTGTGTTTATGCTTGTTCTTAGGGCATGTATGTTGTTAGGCTTGGTCATGAACTTATGTTGTTAATCTTGACTGCTTATGTTCCTATACACACACAACTATTGTACTTGACTTACACCACAAATGTTTTGACTTATTTTAAGTGTGAACCCACCAACATTAGTTGACTTTCTAAAGCATATCTTTTCAGGTAATAATGGTTGAGGCTTTACTAGATTTTTCTAGATACTGTTAGACGAGACCGTCTATCATTGGGCATTAGACATTTATGCAATAGCGAGTATTGTTAGGTTTGTTAAAATTGTTTTGTGGAAACGTATATCTGTTTGAGATAGCTAGTTTTTTTGGTTGGGCATGTTTTGCCCTAGTTATCCTAGTGTGGGATTTGATGTTCATTGTGTTTATTTGATATTTGTTGTAGTATTGGCTACCCTTGGCACTATTTTCTTATATGTTGGGTGTCATCATGATCTGTGACATCTGGTAATATGCCGTTACCAAACTCTGTTAGTTCCGTTAGGTCTTGCATACACGTGTCGTGGGCACACACTAGTTGTCGTTGAACGTTGATGACTTAGTAATACTAATCTATGATAAACAATAATAATTTAATTAATAATGTGGATTATTAGTTGTGATTATGTGGTTCATGAAGTTATATAAATTCTATGCGATAACGTGACAACGTGTTATATATATTCCATGTGTTGTGTTATTTATTGTAAATGTTGATGATTATTATTGTTGGTTAATAATACTTATAAATTGTAGTCTAGATTATTTAAAAAGTATTAGAAAGATAGTTTTTATATAATAAATTAAAGAGGTTATTTTGTAATTACCTTTTAACCAAATATTACAAAAATTAAACTCAACCCTAGCCCCCAAACCCCATTTGCGGCCGTAAACTCCTTCCCCACCCTCTCTCTTTGGGATTTTGATCAAGAAACAACAAGAACAATTCGATTTCGGTTGGTTCCAAGAATTAGAACGTGTTTTACAAGTCCGATTGTTGATCTCTACACATTTAGAGGTATGTTTTATCATGTTGTTCATAGTTTTGATTCTAGATGTAAGGTGTAACACCCCAGAAATCCAGCCCAATAAGAAGCCTTAAATCATAATAGGGCCCAATAAAGGCCCGGACTGAATTGGGCTTACCAAAGAAAACTCAGATAAGAAACTAATATTTCGGGCCCATTTAAGGCCCAATACACATTTACCATCTAAATAAATAAGTAATCATAAAATAATGAATTGATATGTGATTCGAAGTAACTATGATAAGATACAACTAAATAGATTCAAAACCCATACCGTGTAAAGTTCGGTAATCTAACGCGTTCAAACATCTAAGTTCCGTTAGAATTTCATTATAATGTCATGATATCCTACTAAAATCATTGTCAATCATGATTCGTATAGTAAATAATGTTTACTAAAAGATTCTAAATTAGAAGTGCATAATCAACTGAGTTGCGTGGGAGAAACGCGAATACTGGTTACACCGGCATATAACTGAAATCCGATACGTCAACCGAGCCCTATAACATCATAAATATTTACCTAATTATTATATCTATTATAATATTCTAAATTTGAGAGTGAGACATTTATCAAGAGCAAATGCATTTCAAGACGCGACCGAGACGTGTACCGGCTTTAACGTTAGTCAAACCCGAGAATTTGACAATAAATGTACCGAATTGTTTTATTTCAAGCAGAGGTAATTAGATATATCTATTATAGGTCTTCTAATGAGGTTTGATTCGAAGGACCGGTTGACACGCAATAATGAAGATCACGGGGCGTATACGTGATATTGAAGAAAAGCCACCTAAAAACCCTAGGTATTTAAACAACTCTTCCACATTTTCCTCATTTTCAAACCCTAAAAACCAAGAAAAAAATGCTCCCAAGAGCTGCAGCAGCCGCAACCGACAGAGCAGGAGGCTCCACGGCGGAGCAGCGGCGGCGAACGGCGATGTCGCGGCAGCGGCGGCGGTGGTGTCAGGCGAAGTCTCGGCCTACCCCCACTAATTCCGACATCTTGATCACGATGGTGGTGTTGGTTTTCTCTGAAACGCAACGATGGTCGAGATATGGAGGGGAGAAGTGGCGGCGGCTAGGGTTCCGGCGAGGGTTTCGGCCACCAGAGCCAGCGAGTGGCGGCGAGTGCCGCACATGCTCTTTTTCCTCTCGACGATCACTTTCCAACGATGGTACCGGTTTCCTCTAACTCGTGGCGGTTTGAAAGTTACGCGCTGATGAAGGAGGCGGCGGCTAGGGTTTCGGCCACTTTGTGGCTGCCGGTCGCGGCAGTGCTGGGCGGAGGTAAGGACCGATGATTGTGAGTGGTGGTTGCTGCTTTTTGAGGTGAACTAAAGTCGTTTGATGTTGTTCTAGTGGTTTCATGTTGAAATCTGGTCAAGATCGGCGAGTTTGGATGATTTGAGCTATTTCTGGTGGGAAATTCCAGCCAACCAGGAGGCTGCCCGGTGGCGGTCAGTGGCGGTTCATGATGGAGAGTCGTTGCGTGTGGTGGATATTAGTGGTAAAAGTCATAACCGAGGTGTTTGGTAACGTGTTTTGCAATTGTGGTTGCGTTTAGGTAAAAGTCTGTGTTTATTGAAGTGTGTACAAATAATGTTAGTGCGTTTTGATTAGGTTAAACGTCAGTCAAAGCTGGTCAAACATGGTCAATGGACAGTCAATGCAATGCGGATCGAATCATGCGGATTCTAGGACGCGAAATGGAAACGCTAGGTATAACCGTGCGCTAGAAATCCATACACGTAAATATAATGATTATATATTAACTTGTGTGTGTTGAGCTTCAAATATGTATAAAATGTTAACTAGTTATAAATCATCAAGAATGAATGTGTAAACTCGAAATGGCGTGACCAATCGCTTAATGATAAACAAGTTGGTAATGTTATCATATAAACGAAAATAAGACAACATATAAGAAATTATTTAATCTCATGTCATTCAAACCTTTGCAAGACTTCGGGATGCCAAATACATTCATGCGTATTTATATATTTGTACATATAGATACTTTAGGTTAACTGATATTCACGTGTATTTATTTAACGCTCATAATTCTATAATAATCCATCATCTTTTTATTATTAATAGTCGATCATCTCATTATTATTGGAATAAATATTATTTGTATCACCCTTTTTATTCAATATAATGACAACTATTATTGATATCCAAATTATTCTAGCATCATATTAACTACATTATTGGTCAGAATATATTTATATAATTATGGAATAGGGATGATCTTTTGAAGGTGTGTACTTACACTTACTGTTTTAAACATATTTTTGGTTTGCATTAAACGCGTTAAGCGGAATTTAAACATATCTATCCGTGAACCATCTAAGTAATGTACAATGAATAAGCTAAGCATTTTAATGGCCTAAGTTAGGCAATCTTAAAAACTATATATGCTATGCGTGTGAAGATAACATAATATCATGACATAAGAGTTTAATCCATAATATTTGATGCATTATAGATTCCTAATACTACTCAACATTTAGAGGTTTGACTACCTGCATACCTATTCAAGTATCACACATTTGAAGAATCAATTTAACGTAAGGATATAAGAGTAAGCAATATAAATATCATTTGGAACATTATAGAGTACTTATATCATCAATAATAATTATCTATAAAGATATGGAACCCTTAATATCAGCCGTTTACTTTTACATTCATTATGCAAAGAATCATTTCTCGAATAAAAACATTAATTAACCTAATACGCACAAATTAATACCTAACATTAATTAAGCTAAGGTACCTTAATGATACTAATAATTAACAATAAGAAACTAAAGAGCTCAACTGCACGCATGTAATAACATCATGCTAATTCTAAACGTAAATCTTATATGTTCAAATTAGGATTTCATTGTTGGAGACCTTCACTTTTTGTCAAGCTCAGAATTTATATAAGGATACCAGGTGAGTTTAAGTGTCCCCTTTTTACTACTGTTTTGGGATGAAGCATGCTCTGTTTAAACTGAACTATTTTTGTTCTACATTATGATGCTATATGTTGTGGTTATGTTGAGACCTGCTGATACTTGTATTACAATCATTAATTCTTGTGTGAACCGCTTGTTTATATGGGTAGATCTACTTCACACACAGTGCCTCCTGTGATGAACGGGAAGGGTACCACACTGAGATCCTGCGGGGTCGTATGTGGCATGTAACAGGTTTTATAAGATACTATGGTGGACCATCCGGCAGGTACGGTCCACTGGTTTGAGGCTCAGTTCTCCCCACGAGGATTTAACCGGTAACATAGTTTTTGAAGAGGCCAGTCGGGGCTGAGTGCAGGGTTGATTGTGATCTCCACAACAATGATGCTATGATTTCAGAATCTAATGTGAATTCCAATGAATCCCTTTTGTTTTTAAACTTTAAGCTCTTAAACTCACTAACTTTATGTTGACCCAAAAATATTTTTGAGCATGTCTTCAGATACAGCTAGGGAGATTAGATGAGCTATAGAAGATATCTAAAGCCAAAGCAAGAATTGAGGGTAGATGTTGAAGGTAAAAGTTTAGCCTAGAAGCCCTAGTACAGAAGCCTCAAGAAATGTTGACCAAGAGACTTATCATGATACCTATAGATTGTAGATTGGGGTACTTGTGCATTGAAACCCAGCAAATGTCCTAGTGTAAATATTATGAGATGCTTTGTAATAACCATTTAGTTTCCGCTGTATTTTGGTTGTTTGGTTACCAGTCTTTACGTCCCGCCTCTCTGGGCCTGGGGTGTGACAGATTGGTATCAAAGCCAAAGGTTGTAGAGAAGTAGGTCTGCTTCGTGAGGCCTAAACTACAACCCTATGAACCCCATAGGACCACCTTATAAAGATGACTCTTCTGAGTTTTGTTGAGCCCAGGTTGTAGGAAAGTGGGTTTGCTTTGCGATACCTAAGCTACAACCAATAAAATAGGACCAGCCTGGTAGGTTGTTTCCATGATCCAGTGATCTAAAGTGTGCAGCAAAATAGGTCCCCCTAAGAACACCCATCTTTAATCTGTATGCCTTAAGGGATATATATATTGTTAGGTCTAAAATCAGTAGATCTAGTCATTATGTATAGGCTTAGTACTTGAATTAATATCTGTAATGAACTTTTGTATTTCATTATTGTGTATGCATTAAATATATAGGTTAACCCATTTACATATGTGTTGGTTTATGTATGGTTGCAGGAACAAACATTATAATTGGTCAATTTGTGAAATTGACCGTGTAAGAAACATCTACGGATGAACATTTTGTTCTTCCGTAGATATATTTCTTACAAGTAATTATACATCCAAAGATCTTCTGCGGATGAACAACAAAACACCTTCGGAAGAACAATACCTTCGGAAGAACAAGATATCTTCAGAAGAACATTACCTTCGGAAGAACAAGATACCTTCGGAAGAACAAGATACCTTCGGAAGAACATTATCTACGGAAGAACAAAATTACTACTGAAGACAATATTCCTACGGAGTCCAAACACTTGTATTATACAAGTGGTACAAGTCAACAAGTCAACAAGCCAAGAAGGCGGTTATGCGAATCCCGAGAAATCCGATGATTCCTTAACAGAAACAAATCAAATCCCAAGAGATCCGGTGTTTCCTATAACTGAAACACCTTTGTCTATAAATATGGATCCTAGGTTTCGATTCAAACACGATTGAGTTAGACGATTGATTGATTGAGAACAGTAATAGCAATACAACAATCATCAAAAGTCTTCCGATCAACTTTAGCATACACAACATCATAGCATTCTTTGATATCGTACATTCAATTCTTTTGTAATCATCAACACATTATAATAAAATACTGATTAATCATTAATTGTGTTTTGTTACGTGTGTTCTTGATATTTCATTGATATTTAAAGTTGTTTAAACACAATTAAACCAAAACAACGTTAATTCCGCAAACGTTGACTTGTCATCGATTCACACTGATAATTCCTGTTGACGATCCTTGGATTCAAAGGTGGTATCAGAGCCAAGTGCTCATTGATTTAGATCAATTGATCTATCAGTGTTAGTTGTGTTTTAATTGTGTTTGATTTTGTTTAACTGCAATCGTTATTAATTAACTTGTTTCTATATTCAAATCAATTGAATAGCAAATCTTGTTAACATCATGAGCAACTTCAGTGGTTCATCTTACCAACCTCCGAAGTTGGAAACAAAAGCAGACTTCAAGTCTTGGAAAATCAAGTTCAGGAATCATGAACTATACTGATTCTGACTTGTGGATTTCCATCACCGAAGGTCCTTATATTCCACCCACTCTTGGGCCGGATTATAATGACAAAAATCAACCAATCAGTACGAAAGATCTATCACCTGATGATGTCAAAAAGGTTAAGGTTGATATAAAAGCATACAGTTTGCTTAGTATGGCTTTACCTGAAGAGATATTAATCAGGTGTGAGAACTATAAAACAACACACTCCTTATGGAAGATACTTCACACTCTCTGCGAAGGGAGTGATGAGATAAGAAGTATAAGGAGAGACACCCTCAGATCACAATATGAAACTTTTCATCATATTGAGGGTGAGTCAATTCCTCAGCAACTTCATAGATTCATGCAGTTAGTCACTGAGATGAATATTCTAGAGTTGAAGTATACTAGTGAGGAATTAACCAAGAAAATGCTCCACACTTTGCCAGAAAGTTGGAAGCATATTGTGTCCATGTTCAAGAACACTATAGATCTGAAAGCAACTGGCTTAGATACTCTGGTTGCAAAAGTGGAAGCTCTTGAAATGGACGAAAAATCAAGAAACAAGAGTGTGAGAACTCATGTCTCACCCTATCACTTCAAAGAAACAAATAATGTAGGAAGTGCATTTATTTCAAACAATGAAAGTGATAACTCTTGTGCTAGGAGTGATGATGAGGAGGAAGTTAGCTTCTATGCTTCAAAACCCTCAAAGAAATCATCTCAAGACAAGCAGCAAAAGAATAAAGGAAGAACTGCTGATAGACAAGATACACCTGCAGCAACAGCTAAGTCTTCTTTTTCAGCAAATCAGTCAGAACCAATAACTGTGATATTGGACTCTGAAGAACAAAGAGCAGCCTTTGCAGCTTTTAGCTCAAGTTTCCAAGCATATCTGGGAAGCTCTCTAACTTCAGCCAATATTTGCCAACAAAACTTAGAAGAACTACCTCCAGATGTAGTGGAAGAGATGGATCTACAATGGCAGATGGCCATGATTGCTTATAGAGCTAAGCAATATCTCAGGAGAAATAAGAACTTGGCTTCAGCAAGCAAAACATCAAAGATTGGTATTGACAAATCAAAAGTAAGATGCTACAAATGCAATCTCTATGGACATTTCTCAAGAGAATGCAATCAACAGTCATATCCAGAGATGAGACAACACCAGTATCATCAACAACATCAGATTCAAGCAAATCAACAATCTTCTCAAAGACCTCTGCACAAGCAATCTCAACTGATCAATGCTTCCCCACCAGCCACCAAAGAATCAGCTGGACCTAGTAACTCAAAGGAGTCAGGGCTGATCATACTTCAAGATGGAATGTGTGACTGGAGTTTGTATGAGAAGGATGTTTTGGAAGAGAATCAAGCATTGATGGCTCATATGGATCAAACAGTTCCACCAATGGCAAAAGAGGTAAAAGAAAGATTGTGTTCATCAACTTGTGTTGAGGAAGTTGACCGATATAGAGTCCATGCTCAACAGTTGGCTGATAAAGTAAAAGAAACAATGATTTTGAATGAATTCCATGTTAGAGAACATAAATTATATCAAATAAAAATTAATTCCTTGCAAAAGGATTTAGAAAAATTTGTTTCTGAAAATTATAGCCTAAAAGCCCAAGTTGAGCATTTGACCACTTCCTTAACAAAATCCATGGCTGATCATGCATCAACTGAAGTGAAACTTCAGAAGTTTCAATTATCATCTCAGCAACATGAGAAATTACTAAACTCTCATATTGAATCAATGAAAAGGTCTGGGTTGGGTTATAATGCGGTTGCACCACCTATAAATGATAATTACACATCCTTACCTACAACAATGACAAACACTATGTCAAATCATTTTGTGCCTGGCACTAAGTTTGAAAAAGATTCAACTAAAACTAAAATTAATGATAAAGCTGAGGTGAGTGAAACTGAATCATCTGAATCAGAATCATTAGATCAAAATGATTCAGAATTTGATCAAACAAGCACTGGTAAGAATGTTCAACTGAAAGCCCATATCCCAAAAGTGCTTGAAGAAACAAAGTTGCCATATCCTCCTAAACAAAGAAACATGCTGAAGACTATCTGTAAGAGGATAGCTCAATTGAATGAAGGTCTTCAAGAACTAAGTATGCAAGACTCCTCCAAGAAATTGACTGATGAATCTGTCATCACTGAGGAAAAAGGGAAATTCAAAGGGAAGAAAAAGGCTTCAGTAGATCATCAACTGAACAAGAAAACTTCAGCTGCTGATCTACGGAAGAAAAATTCAGCACCAATCAATCAAAATGTGCACAAAGTTGAAAAAGGTGAAGCACATTCAAAGCTGAAGAAGAAAGAGCTACAACAAAGATCAACAAACAAAAGGAATGATTCTGAGAATGAATCAGAAGAAAAATATTGCAAATGGTGTGACATGAAAAATCACAACACTGAAGACTGTTACTTCAGCAGCTACTGTTCTATTTGCAATATGAACAATCATATGACTACTGATTGCTACTTCAACAAACATTGTTCTATCTGCAACAAAAATAATCATTCCACACAGGAATGTTATTTCAACAAAAAGAACAAGACAAAAAGCTCAAAGAAGAAAGAATCAGACAAATCTGAATCAGATTCTCAATCTACGGATTCTGAAAAGGGCTCAAAACTGAAGAAGTTTGAACAAAAGTCAAAAGCAAAACCAAAGGACAAATCATCATCAAGTGTTCATATACTGAGGAAAAGACCATCTTTTCAGTAGTCCAAAACACCACACAAAAGAGTAGATTTGTCAGACAAAGAATCAAAGGATGAAGATTCATTCTTTGATAAATTTGACAAAGGCATTCATATACCTCTTTCAAAAACAAAGATAGTGAAACATTTAAAGGTTCATTATCAAAACAAAAGACTCAAACAAATGAAGTTACTCTGAGTAAATCAGACAATGTGAATCATGAATCTACTTCATCAACATCCAATTCAGCAGAATCATCCTCATCTAAATCAAATCAAAATGAATCAATTAAATCTGAAACTGAAACCTCAAAAAATGTTCATGAAAGAGTAACTGTTTTAGATCCTGTTGACAAACCCAAGATCACTAAGACTTGGGTTGTCACTTCTAGTTGATTTTCTTTTCTGATTGCAGGAACAATATTGGAGAGCTGACAACATGTGGTATGTTGACAGTGGTTGTTCCAGGCATATGACAAGAAACTGTTCTCTTCTCCATGATTTCAAACATAAAAATGCTTCTTATGTGGCATTTGGTGGGGATAAAAAGGGAGGTAAAATTGTTGGTGAAGGAATGTGAAGATCATGTTAGGTTGGACTCACTTTAGTATAGTTGTTTACTTTACATTGTAATAGGACTTTTGTTAGTTTCATTTTGTATTTTCTTAGTAATTAGCAGTTTTGGCAGTCCAGCGAAACTGTGAGCGAATCTATACATTCGCTCACAGTTTGCTGTTTTGGTTTACCCGGCGAACTTGTGCTCTGCCGGGCGAAACTATAGTTTCGGCATGACAGTTTCGCTATCAGCGAAACTGTCAGCGAAACCATGACTGCTATATATACAATTGTCATTTCACTTTGTATGGTAAGCTTGCAAAACCCTAATCGTGGATTTCTGTTGCAAGCTACCAATTCTAAGCAGTTTCTTCATTGAAATACTATTGTGCTTGTTGTTATTGAGTTATATTGTTCATTTGAGTATCAAATATGTCTTGATTCATCATATACATTCTCAATTGTTGTTGTTTGGCTTGTGTCTTTGATATTGATCAAATTATCATATCAATTGTACTGTTCATCGATCACATGGACCAACAATATGGTATCAGAGCCTTAGTGCTCTTGATTTGTTGAGTTTTTTTGTGATTTTGGTCAATATCTAGTTTCAATCAATTTACGTTGGATTATCAGCTGTTTTTGGCATGGAAATTGATTGAATTATGCTTGTTCTTGATTGAGGAAGATTCTACAATCATCAGATCTCAAATTCATTGAGTTTTGGATGATTTCAGATTGATTTGGAGGTGAAAAAGGGTTTTGAGATCGACCAGCGAAACTACTGTTCTTACAGTGA
This sequence comes from Flaveria ramosissima, assembly GCA_025215565.1. Taxonomy (NCBI): domain Eukaryota; kingdom Viridiplantae; phylum Streptophyta; class Magnoliopsida; order Asterales; family Asteraceae; genus Flaveria; species Flaveria ramosissima. Next base: position 58,834,723 of record CM046039.1, read on the forward strand.
AACTGTCTCATCATTCAGCGAAATTATGAGTTATCTTGGATCAGAAGTTGTTTTCTAGAGTTTCAGCGAAAGTACTCCCTTGAACGAAAGTTCATTAGTGTTTGTGACCAGTCAACAAGTGAAATTGCTGCCGAATTTATTTCTGAACGAAAGTTCAAGCTTGTTTCCTGCGAAGTTAGCAGCGATACTAAGCAATTGTTTTCTCTGTTCAAGCGAAAGTGCTGCTGAAATTGCTAGCGAAATTGTTTGTTTCTGCGTAAGTGTCTGCGATAGTATTGTTTCAGCGAAACTGTTATCCAAGTCACCTCTTTCTGCGAATTTGTCAGCGAAATTATCAACTTTTCTGCCGAAACTATCATGTCGAAATTAATTACTCTTACACTTGCGGATCTTGAAAGTGTTGCTCCTAATAGACCTCCAAGACTCATTAATGGAGATAATTTTGAAGATGGAAGAGATGTCTCAAAGCTTTCTTTTTCTACACAGATCATAATCAATGGGAATCGATTATTTCAGGTCCTCATATACCTACGGTTACGGTTGGTGATGTCGTTTCTCAGAACAAAGACCCATCTTCTTATACTGAAAGAGATCTGAAATTGATTGATCGTGATCAAAAAGCTTTTGGTGCTCTAACTCTCTGCTTGGCTCCAGACATCTACAACCGTTTTGCAGAGCATAAAAATGCTAAATCCCTTTATGATGCTCTCTGTGTATTCTATGATGGGAATGCAATCTGGTAAAAGACAAGAGTATTCAAGCTGAAAAGGAGTTCAATTCGTTTGTAGGATACAAGAATGAAAGTTTGACAGATCATACAAATCGTTTCTTAACCGTCTCAAGTACTCTGAAGAAGTATGATGAAAGACTCTCCAACAGTGAACAAGTTAATAGGCTTCTCGATTCTCTTCCACCACAGTGGAGTCTTCAAGTGAGAATGCTCAAACAAGAAAGAGGTTTTACAGATTATAAGCTGATGGATACCATTAACAAGTTGAAATCTTTTGAGTTGGATATGAAAAGAAGAGAATTTAACCAGACTATGATGCCCACATCTGGTTTTTCTCAAAATGCTGCTTTGTTGTCATCCGCTGCAAACTCTCACATTCAAAATCCAATTCAAGGAGGGAGCAATACAAGTAATTTCTCGAGTGGTAATAGTCATGTTGGAAAAGAATTGGGAAATTCTAAGGTGAATGCTGAAACTTCAATTCCATCTGAAACAATGGCTCTCTTTGGAATGTTTGTTCAGAGCTATGAAGCTCTTGTTGCTGGAGAATTGAAAGGTAAAGGAATGACTATGGAGGATATGTATCAGGTTGATCCTGATGATCTAGAAGAAACTGACATTCAATGGCAAATGGCGATGTTAACTTTAAGAGCCCGGAGATTCATGGAAAGAATAGGAAGAAAGAACTTTGGTGGTCAATCATCTACCTCAAAACTAGGATTTGATAAGTCAAAATTGACGTGCTTTAATTGTAAACAATTGGGACATTTTAAACGTGAATGTCCATTACCAATTGTCACAGATCCTAGTAACACTGGAGTACCAAGATTGACAGCAGAGAAAGAAAAGGAAGAAGTAAATTCAAAAAAGGAGTCAGCCTTGATCTCAAACTTTGATTGGAGTGCAGAGGTGGAAGAAACAAGATCTGAAATAAATCACGCGTTAGTTGCTGAGATTGTGGAAGGTGATGAGATGGAAGTTGGTAAAGATGGATTTGTGCTGTTCAAGGAATTCAAAAGAGAAAACGAGTCTTCAGTAAAGGAGAAAGAAGAGAAGGATGATGTGGCCGCTACTGTTGAGGAAAGGAAATCAAGTACTCCAGTATGCATGTGCGATAAAGCTTTAGCTGCCGAAAGGATGGTAATGGGACTTCCTTATGAGGTAATACAGGATATGTGCTCATCTGCTTGCAAAATTAGACTTTTTGGGATTTATAAGGCTAATCGTTTGTTAATTGATAATGAAAAGGATTTAAAACGAATTAATGATGAACTTAAAATGAATGAATCAAAATATTTTGTGAAATTAAATGAGGCTTTAAAAGAAACTGATCATTTAAAAAGAATTGTTTTGGAAAGAAATGTAGAGATTAATACTTTGACTGAACGGGTTGCTCTTCTGAATTTGAAGCAAGCAAACTTCAGTCAAAGTTAGATAAATGGACTATTTCTGGAATGAAACATGATGATCTTTGTAAATCTCAACGGGGAGCAAGAATTAAAACAGGTTTGGGTTATGAAAATGTACAGGTTTATCCTCCTCCTAGTACATACTGTTATTCTCCTATGCCTGTTCCTCATCCTTCTAATGATTTAATCAAATCAGATACTGACAGTATGTCTGCAGGTTTAGTCGGGAATAACTCTAAGTACATTCGTGAAGACTACGACTATGGACCAACTAGTGGGCCTGGATGCACTAGTTCTAGTACACCTGAAAATCAGCAGTCTGTTTTAGATAATAAGTCTTGTTTAAATTCAGTTTTTGTTTCTAGTTCAAATGTAACAGACTTGAATATCTCATGTTCTCTTGATAGTTTCATTTCATCTTGTACTTCAAATCATGATAGTGATGATTTTGTTCTCGTAATGAATGTAATGAATCTGATGTTTTCCAAAAACAACTGAGCAACTTAAAATTAATTCTTTCGAAAAGTTCTTTTCTCAACCTATTCCATCTTTCATACCATTAAATATGACATCATCAGAAAAATGCAGTTCGTCTTCATCTGACACTAGTACCAATGGTACAAGTTTTACTGATTTGTCAGAAGAATCATGTTCTGATTTTGTAAAGAAGAATTCTGATTCAAATAAACAAAAACATCATGAGTTGTATAGACATTCAGTGATGTTGATTCTAGTTTGTCTGAATGTGATGAGGAGATTATTATTGATCCTATTTTTACCTCATCACATCATAGACCTATATTCAAACCTCATTGTTTCAGGTGTGGTCAAGAGGATCATCTTGTCAAAAATTGTCCTTTGATTCAAAGATCCTCTAATAGGAATTGTTTTGGGAATAAATTGACAAAATTGGTTAATAATTTCTTTTGTAAAAAATCAGCTTCTTTAAAAACTAAAGTTGTTCAATCTTGGGTCCCTATTGCTCCTGGCTAAATGATTTGTTAATTCATTTCAGGAATCCTCTTCAAAGATTGTACACAGTCTGTGGCATGTTGATAGCGGATGTTCTAAGCATATGACGAGATTAAAGGATTTGTTGACCAATTATCGGATTATAGATGGAGGATATGTGGCATTTGCTGGAAATAAGAAGGGTGGAAAAATGATTGGACAAGGAGAAGTTACCAATGGTTCTCTTACTCTAGAAAAAGTCAACCATGTTCCTGTATTGGCTTTTAATCTTCTGAGTGTTTCTCAAATTTGCGATAAAGACATTCCTGTTCTATTTAAATCTGACGAATGTTTATTTTTAAAATCAGAGATTGCCATTCCGGAGGATTTAATTCTCATGCGTGCTCCAAGGAAACATGATACATATCTTCTTGATATGAATTCAAATGAGTCAAAGGCTACTGCAACTTGTCTTCTCTCAAAAGCATCAACCTCTGAGTCACTCTTGTGGCATCGTCGCTTAGGCCATGTCAATTTTAAGATAATTAATAAATCAGTAAAGAACAATCTTGTTAGAGGACTTCCTTTAAAAGATTTTCTGTTACTGAAAAATGCATGGCATGTGCCAAAGGGAAACAACATAAGAAACCTCATAAGCCCAAACTTTTAAATAGCATATCAAGTCCTCTTGAGTTGTTACATACTGATTTATTTGGGCCAATTAGTGTTAAATCAATTGCTAAAAATCTTTTTGTCTTGTTGTTACAGATGATTTCTCACGATATTCATGGGTGAGGTTTCTTGCACACAAAAGCGAAGTTGCAGAGAAATTGCAGAAATTAATTCTTTCTATCGAATCAATCAGTAAGAGAAGAGTTATGGATTAAGAAGTGACAACGGCACTGAATTTAAAAATCAGATTCTTGATTCATTTTGTGCTCAAAAAGGGATTGTGAGACAATTTAGTGCTGCAAGAACACCCCAGCAGAACGGTATTGCAGAAAGAAAGAATCGCACTCTTGTGGAAGCTGCTCGTACAATGTTGATAGAATCCTCATTACCAATTATTTTCTGGGCTGAAGCTGTTAATTGTGCATCTTATGTTCTAAACAGGGTGCTAATTGTGAAAGATAAAGTGAAGACTCCTTATGAACTTTTTCATAAGAGGAAGCCACTAATTGATTTCTTTCGACCATTTGGCTGTTCTTGTACTCTTTTGAATACTCAATCTCAAAAGACAAAATTTGGTGCTGTTTCTGACGAGTGTTATTTTGTTGGATACTCTACTTCACAAAAGGCGTACCGAGTTTATAACAAGAGAACACGTATTGTTCAAGAGTCATTCTATGTTGATTGGCAGGAATCCAATCCTTCTGAAGTGAAATCTGCATGGTTCTTTGACTCCAATACGGTGTTCAATTCATTTAATTTGCCAGTTTTCGATGATGATACATCAATTCCAAGTACTCAAACGAATATTATTCCATCATCTCCATCGTCTGTTCCATCCACCTCGCTAGTAAATGATGTTGTTTCAACTGATGTCAGCTCTTCGTCTCCAATGCCTGATCAAGCTCCATTATCTGATTCTTTATCTCCTACATCTCCTAATTTACCTGATCCAACACCTATCATTGATTCACCTTCATCTACTCTTTCTCCGGCTATGGCTGATACTTCTTCAACTATCTTTCCTTCTTCAAGTGATTACAAAACTTTGAAAGATCATCCGCTTGATAATGTGATTGGATCTGTTTCTGATGGTGTTCGCACGCGAAGTCAATCTGGTCTGATTAATGTTTGTCTTTTCTCATGCTTCATTTCTCAAATTGTTCCAAAAAATGTTCATGCTGCTCTACAAGATCCTTGTTGGGTAGAGTCTATGCAATTGGAACTTCAACAGTTCAGAAAGCTTAAGGTTTGGACCTTAGTTGATTTACCTCCCAACAAATATCCAATTGGTACAAAATGGGTATTTAAGAACAAACCAGATGATCGGGGAGTGGTGGTGCGAAACAAATCTAGACTTGTAGTGCAAGGCTTTGCTCAAGAAGAAGGAATTGATTATACAGAAGTCTTTGCTCCAGTTGCTCGTCTTGAAGCAATCAGAATATTTCTTGCTCATGCTGCTCATAAACAATTCAAAGTTTACCAGATGGATGTGAAGTGTGCTTTTCTCTACGGAGACATTGATGAGGAGATATATGTGTGTCAACCACCAGGCTTTGAAGATCCTGACTTTCCTGATAAAGTATATAAGCTTGATAAATCTTTGTATGGTCTTCATCAAGCACCCAGAATCTGGTATGAGACTCTTACGCAATATCTTCTAAGCAATGGTTACTCTCGTGGTACCATTGATATGACCTTATTTAAAGAGAGGTGAATGGTGAAATGATCTTTGTTCAAGTGTATGTAGATGATATTATTTTTGGATCTACAAACTCTCAATTGTGTAGAGAGTTCGAAGAAGTGATGAGCCAAAGGTTTGAAATGAGTATGATGGGTGAAATGTGTTTCTTTCTTGGATTGCAAGTTGAACAACAGCAAGAAGGAATTCTTATTCATCAAGAGAAGTATATTAAAGATATTCTGAAGAAATTTAAGATGGATGATGCTTCTACTGAGATGACTCCTTTTACGGCTCAGACCTGTCTAACTCCGGATGAAAATGGGAAACCAGTTGATCCTCATCTTTTTAGGTCTATGATTGGCTCTCTCATGTATCTTACTGCAAGTCGTCCTGATATCACTTTCGCTGTTGGTTACTGTGCTAGATATCAGTCGGCTCCAAAGGAATCTCATGAGAAAGCTGTCAAACGAATATTTCGTTATCTCAAAGGATCGTCTCGTCTAGGATTGTGGTATCCATATGGTGGAAATTTTGATTTACATGCTTACTCTGATAGTGATTCCAATGGTTGCAGGTTAAACAGAAAATCTGTGTCTGGAGGTTGTCAATATTTGGGAAATTGTCTGGTATCCTGGCAGAGCAAGAAACAAACTACTGTTTCTCTTTCTACAGGGGAAGCTGAATATATTGCTGCATCCAGCTGCTGCTCTCAAGTTCTCTGGATCCAACACCAAATGATTGATTATGGAATTAATTTCCTTCATACACCTTTATTCTGTGACAATGAGGCTGCCATTGGAATTGCTAAAAATCCCATTCATCATTCCCGCACAAAGCATATTGAAACACGAATTCATGCGATTCGTGATGCTCAAGAGAAGGGTTTCATTAATATTATACCCATCGATACAAAAAATCAAAAAGCTGATCTTTTCACAAAAACATTTGATAAACCTCGTTTTTATGAATTGATTTCTATGCTTGGGTTAATATCTTTTTAAATTTTCATTTTCTATTTCTTTGATATTAAAAAAATATACTAAAAAATAAAAAAAAAAAAATTAATTTATAATAATAGAAATATGAAAATAAAAATTTGGGGGAGTAATATCATTATTCTGAGATCGGAATTTAACATGATGAGAAATGATTGTATATTCTCTAAGTATTTTTATTTACATGACCATACTTCTATGAGAAATGATAGTAACTGTTACTGGATTCTGTTTCACATTAAAAAAAAAGGGAAATGGATCAGATTCTTTAACGATATGCTTGATAGACTCAGCCTGACGAATGAAGTAGACAGCAGCTTTATGATTAAATTAAACTTTATGCTTAAGAATGTCTGGATTTACTCAATCGTTTTGGATTGCACAAAAACTGAGTCCTGACAAAAATTGGATTGAGAATGAATCTTTCGTTCATTTTGTTTTGTTATGTCATCACCCTCTGCTGGTATGTTTGGTGTTAAGATGTCTTGTGTCTGTGCTTATCTCCTCTGCTGTACGTGAGTACTGACCTGGAGTGATGATCTCCTCTGCTGTACGATAGTACTGACCTGGAGCTCTCATCAGCACATGTTCAAATGGTTATCTTCTCTGTTATACGTGAGTATAGATCTGGAGCTCTCACCATTTTGATATAATTATGTCAAATCATCTTATCGATGAATTTCCCTCAGAATGAAATATTTGTTTATAATCATTTGCACACTAATGCACAAACCTTGTTCTATGAAGATTGATTCATAATTCAAGAAATCCTGAGGTTGGGTGAGGGTTTTTACCAAATGATTGTGGGGTCTTAGCATTCTAAAGCATCTAATCGAACCTTAAATGAATCATAAGCTGTTGGTTGAAAAAGGATAAGGCATGAGTTTAAGTGGACAATTATATCAGCAATCGTTATTGATTTGTTCTAATTTCAGTTGTTTCTGTGCAGATGGTGATCAGATCTTGTATTCAGTATGATCTCATGACTGGTAGATGATTTTTTATCATCTTTATGTTCTAAAATATTTAGAGAATGTGATCTCTGATTATTTTAGGTCTCATTATGTGATGTGCTTCCTTTGAGTAATAAAATAAAAATAAAAAATAAAAAAAATAAAAAAAAAATAATAATAATAAAAAAATAAATAAATAAATAAAAAAAAGAGAGTGCGAAATTATTCTTTCGCTAACAGTTTCGCAAAGCGAAACTGCAATTTCGCTAGGTTTGCTAATAAATTGTTAACCAGTTATCTCCTAGCGAAATTACAGTTTCACTGGACGAAACTGTAAATTCGCCTGACGAATTTATAGTTTCGCTATCTGCGAAACTATTTGCTATATAAGTCATGGTTGCGAAATTTCTCTCATAATTTCGCAAAATCGCTCAGTTTCACTTTTAGGGTTTCTCCGTAACATTATTGGCGATTTTGATTTGTGTTAGTGTTTTGGACTGATTTTTAGTGATATTCACTTCGTATGTGAGTTTCGAACCTTGATTCACTCTTTAATCTGGTTAAAATCATCTATTCTTAAGTAATCTGGATTGTGTCTCTTCGGTGGTTTCGCTGTTGTTCAGCGAAACTACTGATTCCTCTGCGAAATTGAACGAAAGTTCACATCTTTTCAGCGAAACTGTAAAGTTATGCTGTCCGAGCGAACTTAACAGTTTCGCCATATTCTCTCTAATTTCGCAATGACTGGTCTTTAACTTGCACAGTTTCGCTTGTGTTTTCTTATGTCAGCGAAACTAATACTAATACAGCGAAACTAATTTGTAATAGCGAAACTAAATTAATATTTGGTGAAACTAATTGCGAAACTTCTTTAATTTATTATAATCTTGTCGAAACTGCCTTTTGTTCTGCGAAAATAACAAGTTTCAATGAGCGAAATTATAGTTTCGCTTGTCGAAACTGTTTGTTTTCTTTGTCGAAATTGTCTTTGATTCAGCGAAACTATCATGTCTTAGTGAGCGAAACTATTGTTTCGCTTGCCGAAACTGATTGTTTCTTATGTTTTTGTCTTATTTTCTTATTTTCAGTATTTCTCATTCAAATTTAATTGTTTTTCTTTTCAGGTTATCATGGCGAATCTCAAATTTGATGAGAGGAATAACATCACTGCCATTTTAGACGATACTCATCCGAAGGCGGCCGGATTTCGTGACTGTATTAGATGGCTTCAGAGATCACCTATTGCATATGCTATCTCTCACTCACCTACTATTTATGATCTTCATATTCGAGATTTTTGGAGATCAGCAGAATACAACACTGGAGGAGATGTACAGAGAATCACAGCTAAAGTGATTGATCATGATATAACTATTACTGCTGAGAGCGTGTCTAGGATTCTTAGACTAGAAGATGATTCTGGTGATGAAGTGGATATGACGGAGTCTGAAGTGTTCCAAGCTTTCAGACGAATGGGGTATGAGGGACCAGCTTTTGGTTCAAGGAAGGAGATTAAAAAGTCTTTTTTATCTAAGGAATGGAGATATATAGCTCATGTTTTTATTATGTGCTTAGATCACCTAAGGGTGGATCCGATGGACTTAATCTCGACTGGGCCAAAGCTATGGTGATATGTTGTAAAGGGGAGAAAGCAAACATTGCTAGACTGATCTTTGCGTGTATGGCAGAGAATGTGATGGCTGTGAAGAAAGAAAAATGGTTGTTATACCCTCGCTTTCTTCAGATGATTATTGATGATCTTATTCCTGATGTTCCTAAACATGGTGAAGTCAAGAGACTAGTGCAGATGAACCCTCGGATATTTGTTGATTGTTGTGCTATCCGTCATGATTTCAGTGGTAAAATCACCCATCTTTGGGAAAATATGTATCCTCCAGAACGCTGGAATTATATCAGACGGGTCGATGAATCTGAAAACAAAAGGGCTGAAGAAACAAGGGTGCAGCAAGCTGATGCAACTAAGAAGAGGACGAGATATGCAAAAGAAAAAGATTATGATTTTGAAGAAGATATTGATGCACAAGCAGAGGAGATCAGGGTGGAGAAAGAACGGAGATCTAAAAAGAAAACTGACTTTGTTGAGCCTGAACAGAGAACAAAACATCGACACGAGGGATTTACAGCCAGGAGAGAGGCTAGTGCGGGTCTTGATGAGGATGTGATTCGTAATCTAAATACTTCATTGGCAAATGAGTTGAGTATGATAAAGACTAAACTGACGAATCAGGAGATTAGAGAAAAACAGAAGGATGAGGTAATTGAAGGAATGCAAAGGATGTTGGTTGACCAGAATAAACTGATTAAGAGATTGTTTGAGGAAATTTCTCAGATGAAAGCTGCAGCTGGCCTACCTAGTCAACTAACTCAATCTGAGTTAGATGATTTGACTGATATATCTAAGTACTCATTCTTAAATGTGGGTACTTCATCTAAGGTAGGAGAGGGCACTTCTGGAGCAGCTAATACTGAAGAAGGGGAACAGGAGATCCCAAGAGAGGATGCTGGAAGGAATGAGGCTGATGATATTATTGAGGCTGGGTTTGTTAACTTACAGTTTGATTTTGATAAGGATATTATTGGTGAAGAAATGGTTGTTACAGCTACCACTGAGGGAGTGTCTGATAAAGGAAAATGTTTGGTTGATGAAGATGAGGAGGATGAACAATTGGTAGATTATGGTTCTGAACCAGAATTTTATGAAGTAGATGAGAGACCACTGGTGTATGTTGCTAAGAAGGGAGAAGATGAAGCTGATGTGTTTGAGATGGACAAGAATGATTGGTTGGTGAAGGAAAAGGAAGCTAAAGAACTTACTCCTTTATTTCAAAATATAGAAGGTTTAAGCAGGAAAGAAGCAGATAAGAAGATAATAAGTTGGTGCTACAATCCTAGCTTAAATATGTTTATGATCAAAAGAAGAGGAGGAAATATCAGCTACATGCTTAAGAGGAAGGCTTTTAAGACCTTGCCCAAATGGGATCTGAGACGGTTGGCAACTTTGCCTTTGATTAATGCTCATTTAAGTGAAAGGGCATTATTTCTTAGAAGGAAATCAAAAATGGACTTAATGATAATTTTGAGTCATTTGGATACATGAAGGCTGAAAGAAAAAGATCAAAGAAAGATAAAGATTGGGAGACAGGCAAAGGAAGGATTGTATTGAGAGTCAAAACACCAAAGACTGTAAATAGGGTAAGATTGGCTGATCCTCTTCCCCAACGTTTACAGGACTTTGAAAAGTGGTTTTATGATAATAATACTGGAGAGGCAGTGATTAGAGCTAAACACGGAAAAGAGTTTAGGGTGTTTGACCCGATGGAGTTATTTAGCTTCAGTGATGAAGATCTCTTGACTCTTTGTGAAAATCATATTAAGGCTGGGGCTGGAGAGGAAACACGAAAAGAGGCCAGTCTGTTTATGAATGTGGCAAACAAAATAAGAGGAGTACGGGCGGAGGTAAAGAGTTTAGCTGAAAAGATTAGAGCACAAGATGATTTTGCCATGGATGTTCAAGATATGACCAGGCAGTTTGCAAAGGCTAGTGGTCATTCTGAGGAAGCTAGTGATGCAGGTACGAACCTTGGAGGATCAGTGGCTGAAGCTTCTGAAGATGTTGCTGCAGGAGGTGATGAAGATAGATCAACAGCAGCAGAGGAAACCGGAGCCGACGAGTCAAATCAAGAGAAGTGAAGATAGTGAGGTTCAACCTAGGGGGAGTATTGAAGATCATGTTAGGTTGGACTCACTTTAGTATAGTTGTTTACTTTACATTGTAATAGTGAGGTGATGAAGATAGATCAACAGCAGCAGAGGAAACCGGAGCCGACGAGTCAAATCAAGAGAAGTGAAGATAGTGAGGTCCAACCTAGGGGGAGTATTGAAGATCATGTTAGGTTGGACTCACTTTAGTATAGTTGTTTACTTTACATTGTAATAGGACTTTTGTTAGTTTCATTTTGTATTTTCTTAGTAATTAGCAGTTTTGGCAATCCAGCGAAACTGTGAGCGAATCTATACATTCGCTCACAGTTTGTTGTTTTGGTTTACCCGGCGAACTTGTGTTCTGCCGGGCGAAACTATAGTTTCGGCATGACAGTTTCGCTGATAGCGAAACTGTCAGCGAAACTATGACTGCTATATATACAATTGTCATTTCACTTTGTATGGTAAGCTTGCAAAACCCTAATCGTGGATTTCTGTTGCAAGCTACCAATTCTAAGCAGTTTCTTCATTGAAATACTATTGTGCTTGTTGTTATTGAGTTATATTGTTCATTTGAGTATCAAATATGTCTTGATTCATCATATACATTCTCAATTGTTGTTGTTTGGCTTGTGTGTTTGATATTGATCAAATTATCATATCAATTGTACTGTTCATCGATAACATGGACCAACAGAATGATAACTAATGGTGCACTTAAATTTGATAAAGTAAATTACTGTAAAAACTTACAGTATAATTTACTTAGTGTATCTCAAATCTGTGTTCAAAACTACACTACATTGTTTGATGACACTAACTGTTACATTCTTAAGCCGGGATTTATTGTCCCTGATGATTGGATTCTCCTCAAAGCAGCAAGAAAAGGAAACACTTATGTTTTGGATATGAACAACACTTCTCTCACAAAACATGAAACTTGCCTTATATCTAAACTTTCAGAAGATTTGTCACAATTATGGCATAGAAGGCTTGTTCATTCTAACATGAAGAACATGAATAAATTAGTGAAACATGACCTGGTCAATGGATTGCCAAATAAAGAGTTTCATTGCTCAACTCATTGTTCTTCTTGTTACAAAGAAAAACAACACAGAGTGTCACATAAACCCAAAACAATCAATACTAATACTACACCACTCAAATTGCTTCACATGGATCTTTTTGGTCCAACCAATGTAATGAGCATTGGAAAAAGGCAATATTGTTTGGTGATAGTTGATGATTTCACTAGATTTACATGGGTCTTTTTCTTAAAATAAAAGAGTGAAACATCAGAAACATTAATGGACTTTGTAATCAAGATTGAGAATCAACTTGATACAAAAGTCAAAATTTTCAGGAGTGATAATGGTACTGAATTTGTCAACTTTGAACTAGATTCTTTTTGCAGGAGCAAAGGTATTGCAAGACAATTCAGTGCACCAAGGACTCCACAACAAAATGGAGTTGCTGAAAGAAGAAACAAAACTCTCATTGAAGCAGCAAGAACAATGCTAGCTGATTCACAACTACCTATTACCTTTTGGGCTGAGGCTGTGAATACTGCATGCAATGTTCAAAACAGAACATTAATTGTCAAAGAACATAACAAAACTCCTTATGAGCTCCTATTTAAAAGAAAACCTTACATAGGATATCTAAGAGTATTTGGATGTCAAGTAACTGTTTTGAACATAAAAGAGTCATTAGGAAAATTTTCAGAAAAAGCATATGATGGTTTCTTTGTTGGATACTCTTCAACGTCAAAATCATATAGAGTGTATATTGCACAACATAACGTTGTGGAAGAGACACCTAATGTATCTTTTGATGAAAATGTGTTTTCAGTTAAAGGTTCATCATGGTTGTTTGACATAGATGCTTTATCTAAATCTTTTAACTATGATCATTTGACCAATGCAGGATCTGATGAAGTATGCTATCCATTTGTTCCACCTATTAGGACTGAAGTAACTTTATCTGCTGATCCTCCAAGGATACATCCATCTTCAGATGAAAATACTTCAGTAGAAGCAGATATTACATGTGGAATTGACCAGAATGCATCCGGAGAAGTTCCTTCGGAAGACCAGAATACATCCGGAGAACTTCCTTCGGAAGACCAAAATACATCCGGAGAAGTTCCTTCGGAAGATCAGCATACATCCGGAGAACTCCCTTCGGAAGACCAAAATGTATCCGGAGCAGCTCCTACGGAAGAACAAAATGCTTCCGCAGAAGTTCCTACGGACGAGCAAAATCCAACTGCAGATACTTCTGTATCTCAATCAACAGAGACTCAATTTGACTATTTCTTGAATTCTCAAATTCAGATGAATCAGTCAGAGGCAATGGAAATGACTAATCTGGAATCATCTATTCCAGTTGAGTCAACTCCCTCAATGAGAATTCATAAGTCTCATCCACTTGACAATATCATTGGACATCCTGAAAATAGAACTACAAGGAGCCAAAGTGGTACAGCCAACCTTTGTCTCTTCAACTGTTCTCTTTCTCAAGTGATGCCTCCAAACATTACAGCTGCTTTAAAAGACAATAGCTGGATTGAAGCTATGCAAGAAGAGCTTCAACAGTTCAGAAAACAAAAAAGTATGGTCTCTTGTTGATTTACCTGAAGGTCAACATCCTATTGGAACTAGATGACTATACAAAAACAAACTGGATGATAGAGGGATTATTGTCCGAAACAAAGCAAGGTTGATAGCACAAGGATACACTCAAGAAGAAGGCATAGATTATGATGAAGTTTTTGCACCAGTTGCAAGAATTGAGGCAATAAGAGTGTTCTTGGCATATGCATCATATAATAAATTTACTGTGTATCAGATGGATGTCAAGTGTGCATTCTTATATGGGAAAATTGATGAGGAAGTTTATGTGCCTCAACCCCCCGGATTTGAAGATCCTCATTATCCTCACAAGGTATACAAACTAGATAAAGCCTTGTAAGGTCTTCATCAAGCACCAAGAAAATGGTATGAAACATTATCATCTTTCTTACTCAAGCATGGCTACAAAAGAGGAACTATTGATCAGACACTCTTTCTCAAACAAGAACATCAAGATCTCTTAGTAGTTCAAGTATATGTTGATGACATTATATTTGGATCAACTAATAAGAGATTGTGTGTGAATTTTGAAGAGCTCATGAAATCTGAATTTCAGATGAGCTCAATGGGTGAATTAACATTCTTCCTTGGCCTTCAAGTTCATCAAAAAGCAGATGGAATATTCATCAATCAAGAAAAATACATACATCAAATACTGAAGAAATACAATCTTGCTGAAGTATCCTCATGCAAAACACCAGCATCAACAATTGATAAGATTGCTCCTGATCCCACTGGAAAATCTATTGATCAAAAATTATTTAGATCTATGATAGGTTCACTTATTTACTTAACTGCCAGTAGACCTGATATTATGTTTGTTGTGTGTGTATGTGCTAGGTACCAATCTGATCCAAAGGAATCACATCTCAATGCTGTCAAAAGAATTTTCAGATACCTTAAGGGAAAACCAGGACTTGGTCTATGGTATCCCAAGGATGGAGACTTTACACTCTACTTATACTCAGACAGTTACTATGGTGGATGTAACATCAATAGAAAATCAACAACCGGTGGATGTCAATTCATTGGACCCAGGCTAGTGTCATGGTAGTGCAAGAAACAAATAAATGTTTCTGTATCCACAACTGAGGCTGAGTACATTGCTGCTTCTGCTGGGTGCTCTCAAGTACTTTGGTTACAAAACCAATTGCTTGACTATGGTTACAACTTTCTTCAAACCTCAATCTATATAGACAATTCTGCTGCTATGTTTATTACTGCTAATCCTGTGCAACATAGTAAAACAAAACATGTAGAGATTAGGTATCATTTTCTGAGAGATTGCTCAGAAAAGGGATTGATTAAGTTAGTCAAAGTGGATACATCAAATCAGCTTGCTGATTTATTCACTAAAGCCTTTGATTCAGTCGGATTTAATTTTCTGATTGAGTCTCTAGGTATGATTAACTTAGATTAATCAAGTCTAAACAACATGCTATGTGTAATAATGCATCAGTATGACATATGCATGGGAAATGATAGTACACTATAGCTTTGCCTATTCCTGAATAAACAAATAACAATATATCTCAGCAAGTTTCTTGATATGTGAGTAGGTTCATCTTGAGTGGAAACAAACCTAAGTGCATGCAAAACATAATACTATAATAATTGTTTGTGGGAAACTTCATTTTGAGAAAATGAAGTGAGTCTTATCCTAATGTGATCAAATCATTCATCTAAACACACTATGTAAAACACTTTATACTATCTATCTTTGCAAATCATACTCCCTCTGTTTTGTGTGAACAAAGAGCTGGGTGTATGATCACCATATTGAATATCAGTTACAAAAGGTGAAAAGATCATGATCCTCATCATCCCTCTGTTTTGTGTGAACAAAGACATGGGTTAAAGGCACCTCTGTTTTACGTGAGTAAAGACCTGGTGACCTGATGATGATCATATCTAAAGCTCTCAAAAGAATCCTAAGTGATCAACTGTATATTATCTTGAGCTTTATCAACATTGCATCAATGAGATGCCAAATACATCTCAAGATAGCTATTATAACTTAAAGTACATAGTCTTAAGTGTGAAAAAGTGATGATTTGACTTGCAAAGGGAGGACAACACCTTTGTGAATCAAATGTGAAGCCCATAACAGTTATTTCAAAAACAATATGAAAACATGATAAACAACATGCCTAGTTGATACATGAGCTCTTGTATGGATTTATATGGACAATATACTTGCAATCAAAACTTGTTCAAGTATCAAATAAACAACATAACTCATCAGGAAGAGGCTTAGCATTATAGTATGATCCCATCTTATGTGTATCTGATCATTATCATATATTTAAAATTCATGTTATTCCTCTTAGAGAAATTTATGATAAATGCTTAATGTCACACCCCCGCTAAAAGCGGAAACACGGGGATGTAACGAGACCGGGATCGTCATAACACATGGTAAGCGATAGAGAGCAATATAAATACATGATGACAAGCGTGTCATGACGACACCCGACAACAAGGGGACTTGTGTCGTGTTTAGTCAATGTTCACGACAACATAGCCATAAGCAACATGATAATGACAACACATAATCACATAAGATGAAAATGTAAATGATAATTCCCACAACCCGGGAACAAGTTTCAAAAGTTGATAATTGTTTACAAGCGTTAACATTGTTCAAAAGATTGTTTATCAAAATGAGCTAAGTCCCAAAATGCATCCTAGGGTCTCCACTAAGGCAGCACACCTAGACTCCTGGACTTGCATGATCACTTGAAAAGATATGCTTAAAACGGTCAACATAATTGTTGGTGAGCTCGCAGGTTTATGTAATAAAAATGTAAGTGATGCTGTAATAAATAAGCGCGTCGGAATACCGTGAATACAGTTATTACACAAGTAAATATCACATAACATGAGCTTTGCAACCAAACCTAGCGACGTACACAAAGAAATTGTCGGCATATATTCACCCAAGGGCCCGTTCCTGGCCACTGATGATACCAACTAGTATACCATCGAACGAGGGTGGGGGTGTCAACCCAGTAGTACTACCAATACCTAACCGTCGGTTCTCACACTGGAATTAAATAGTTGCAAAGATAGAACCACATAGCAGACCCAAGCATGTATCAAATAGTACTTGCAACACAGTATCACGTTGATTCCTTGTATGTAAAATGTATGTAAGTTGTACAGCATTGAAAATTGTGTAAGCATACTTTTCCCCCAATTTGTAAATGATTGAAATATTGTATAAGCGTAAAAAGGGGCCACGAAACTCACTTGTTAGGTGGTAAGTATGTATGATCGATGTATCCCAAATGTTGAATGCAAATAAACAGTCAAACACCTATTGACAGTTATTGTATAGCATTAATGATATGATATATGTATAAGCGCGCAATAATGATGGGTCGGTTCGGGTCGTATCGGATGGGTCACGTACAACACACGCAGACTGACACACGTACTAGATCTTATGTAGATCCAAGTACAAGACATTGTCGCCATTAATGATAATGTTTAAGTAAAAGTCTCGTTGTTATTGAAGAAACATTGATTAAGCGTCAATAGTTATAAGTCATTTTGGTCGTTGTAAAGCGTTAGTTCAATTTGTTCAAAATAGTTTCTGTGCCCTTTCTCGCGTTGACTTTAATATTTGTGGCCGAACAATGGCATTATTGTGTTAGTGTTACCTCGACACCACACGACATACTCACACCACGCACAAGGGGTCAAACACAACAATTTCAGTCGCATAACAGGTCAGACGCACGACTCAACCTCCATTCGTGCGAATCAACCGTCAATCGTGCGAATCAGCTTCATTCGTACGATTGAGCCTTCATTCGTATGACTGGCCTTCAGTCGTACCACACAACACCCAATCGCACGACTCAACTTCCATACGCACGAATCAACTTTCAATCGTGCGAATTAGCTACTTTTGTACGATTGAACCTTCATTCGTGCGATTGGACTCCAGTCGTGCGAATCACATTCATTCGCACACATTCATTCGGTCACCTGACTCAATCGCACACAATCACTCAATCGCATTACTCAATCGCATACACTCATTCGCACGCATGACTCAATCGCATACAGACTCTCAGTCGCACAACTCAGTCGCACGACATGCCTAGTCGCACGACTCAGTCGCGCGATTGACTCAGACGCATGATCCAGTCGCACGACCCACTCAGTCGCACGGTTCAATCGCATGGATGACCCAGTCGCCTGATCTGCAGAATCGCGACTGTGGTCGGGGTGAGCAGCCCCCGAGCTGCTCTAAATACGGGTTTTACACCACAAGGACCTCCAGAAACACTCAACAAACATACACAAGCATAAAACACAAGCAAAGAGACCTCACACGCACCCATACGACCTTGTGTGTTCGGGTTGAACCCAACACCCGAAACCCTAGTTTGGACAGCCGTGAAAAGGCTAGAAAACGGACAACCAAAGACCACTACCTGCTAGAAAGAAGTAATCTAGGCTGTAGACGGTGTCAAGACGAAGAAAACAAGACCTCTCGGGTTGGATTTGGTGCTAAGATGGTGATTTTCTGTGTGAAAAAGATGAGATGAAGAAGATGGTGAAAATGGGTTCTAGGGCTGATAAGAGGGTATTTATACCCAGCCCAAGTTTGCAAAATTACAAGTTTAGTCCCTGCACTTAACCCCCGAGCTTTTCCAAATTTTGTTCGGTTGAAAAACGACTTTGTTAGGTGTTTTATATTAATTGTAAAAGTATATTTAATGTTATTATGACTTAAGAAATGGTTATATTAAAACATTTATTATATTTATAAAATGGTATATTTAACGTTTTCAAAAATGAAAGTTTTAGTGGTCTTTTTAAGGTCAACACATGGTTATAACGGATGCACACACAACGATAATATTGCACACATGATATCCACATAAAGAGTCAATAAAGATAAAGATGAGGAATGACCAAACATAGAATAGATAACGGACAAACACGTTAATTGACGGACCTTAAAGTGACGGATGTCACAGTATCCCCCAGTTGAGAGAATTTCGTCCCGAAATTCAGCTGGAGTTAGGTCCAAGAGTGTCATCCTCGAAAAGATGTGGATATTTGAGTTTCATCTGATCTTCACGTTCCCATGTAAACTCTGGCCCTCGTTTTGAATTCCACCTTACGCGAACAATAGGTATCCTACTGCGCTTCAGTTGCTTGACCTTTCGATCCATGATCTCAATGGGTTCTTCAACAAAATGAAGCTTGTCGTCAATCTTGATTTCCTCGATTGGCACGTGAAGGGATTCATCGGCCAAACATTTCTTGAGGTTTGACACGTGAAAAGTATCATGCACACCGCTAAGCTCTTGTGGCAACCTTAACCGGTAAGCCACTGGACCGATCCTTTCAGTGATCTCAAATGGTCCAACGTATCTTGGGGCTAACTTCCCTTTCTTTCCGAATCGAACGACTCTTTCCAAGGGGAAACTTTGAGTAACACACGATCCCCAACATTGAATTCTAGAGGCTTCCGACGATTGTCGGCATAGCTCTTTTGACGATCTCGCGCGGCTTTAAGTCGATCTTTGATTTGGAAAATCTTGTCTGTTGTTTCTTGGATGATCTCTGGGCCTGTCAGTTGACTTTCACCAATTTCGGCCCAACAAACGGGAGATCTGCATTTCCTTCCATACAACGCTTCAAATGGAGGACATCCAATGCTTGTATGGTAGCTGTTGTTGTAGGAGAACTCAATCAACGGTAAATGAGCATCCCAGCTACCTCCAAAATCGATTACACACGCTCTCAACATGTCTTCTAGCGTCTGTATAGTGCGTTCACTTTGGCCATCTGTTTGAGGGTGATAGGCTGTACTCATGTCTAACCGAGTACCCATCGCTTTCTGTAGTGTCTGCCAAAAACGTGAAGTGAATCTGCTATCACGGTCGGATATGATTGACACCGGCACCCCGTGCCGTGTCACGACCTCTTTGATGTACAATCTCGCCAACTTATCCATCTTGTAATCTTCTCGGATAGGCAAGAAATGTGCGGACTTCGTCATTCGATCCACTATGACCCAGATCGAGTCATGACAGCTGCTTGTTCTAGGGAGTTTGGTAATGAAATCCATAGCTATGTTCTCCCATTTCCACTCGGGAATTTCAGGTTGCTGTAATAATCCCGATGGTCTTTGATGTTCAGCTTTGACTTTCGAACACGTCAAGCATTGGCTGACGTATAAGGCAATGTCTTTCTTCATGCCTGGCCACCAGTATAGATCCTTAAGATCATGATACATCTTGTCTGCACCAGGATGAATAGAATATCGCGTCTTGTGGGCTTCATCCATGACTAAGGTTCGAACACCTCCCCATTTGGGTACCCATATGCGATCCATGAAGTACTGAATACCGTCATCCTTGCGAATCATCTGTTTATCTAACCCCCGGAATTCTTCTCCCGCAAGGTTTTCTTCTTTCAATGCCTCACTCTGTGCAATTGAATCTGAGCTTTCAAGTTGGTTTGGATGGTCAATCCCAACGCTCGTGCACGCAGTGGTTTCACACGTTCTTTACGGCTTAAGGCATCAGCCACCACGTTAGCTTTCCCCGGATGATACCGGATTTCACAATCGTAGTCGCTAAGAAGCTCTACCCAACGTCGTTGGCGCATGTTGAGTTCCTTCTGATCCAGAATATGTTGAAGGCTTTTATGATCAGTGAAGATGATGCATTTGGTGCCATACAAGTAATGCCTCCAATCTTGAGTGCAAATACTACAGCGCCCAACTCAAGATCATGAGTGGTGTAGTTCTTTTCGTGCACTTTAAGTTTCGCGAAGCGTAGGCAATCACCTTATCCTTCTGCATCAATACACATCCCAATCCTTGATGTGACGCATCGCAGTAGACCACAAAATCATCTGTTCCGTCTGGGAGAGACAGTATAGGCGCGTTGCACAACTTTCTTTCAACGTTTGGAACGCTTGCTCTTGTGCAAATCCCCAGTCAAACTTCTTGTCTTTCTGAGTAAGCAGGGTCAATGGTTGCGCGATCTTTGAAAAGTTCGCGATGAAGCGACGATAATAACCGGCCAATCCCAAGAATTGTCGTATCTCTGATGGTGTCTGGGGCGTATCCCATTTCTTCACCGCTTCGATCTTGCCGGGATCTACGTGAATCCCGTTCTCATTAACCACATGACCCAAAAACTTCACTTCCCGCAACCAAAACTCGCACTTTGAGAACTTGGCGAAAAGTTTCTCTTCGCGTAGCAGCTCCAGAATAGCCCGAAGATGTTCTACATGATCCTCTTTTGATCGGGAGTAGATAAGTATATCGTCTATGAACACGATCACGAACTTATCCAAGTAAGGTTTGCACACCCGATTCATTAGATCCATGAACACAGCTGGTGCGTTGGTCAATCCAAACGGCATGACCAAGAACTCGTAATGCCCATAACGAGTCCTGAACGCAGTCTTCGGTATGTCGTCCTCGAAAACCCTTAGCTGATGATAACCAGAACGAAGATCGATCTTTGAAAAATACGAAGCTCCTTGCAGCTGATCAAATAAATCGTCGATCCTGGGGAGAGGATATCGGTTCTTCACCGTCAACTTGTTCAGTTCACGGTAATCGATGCACATACGGAACGATCCGTCCTTCTTCTTGACAAATAGTACCGGCGCTCCCCACGGTGAATGACTCGGTCGAATAAAACCCTTCTCCAGTAGTTCCTGTAATGACTAGACAACTCTTGCATCTCGGATGGCGCTAGTCGATAAGGCGTTTTCGCTACCGGTGTAGCTCCAGGAACCAACTCAATACGGAATTCCACCTGTCGTGGAGGAGGTAAACCAGACAAGTCATCTAGAAATACTTCTGGGTAGTCCCGTACCACTGGAATATCCACCAGTTTCCTTTCTTCGTCTTTCTTTTCAACCACATGAGCCAGAAAAGCGTAGCACTGCTTTCGTAAACTCTGGCGTGCTTTCATGCAGGAAATAAGCTTTAAGCTCTTACCCGGTCGTTCTCCCTGAACCTTGAGTACTTCCCCGTTTGGCATAGGGATACGTACTACCTTGTCTCGACAGACAATCTCTGCTCCATTGTGCGACAACCAATCCATACCCACAATCACATCGAAGCTCCCTAGCTCAAAGGGTATCAAATCTATGTCGAATGTATGATCCTCCAACGTCAACGAACACTTCCTAATAATCTCATCGGCCTGAGCAACCCTACCATTGGCCATTTCTACAGAGTAGCTAGTTTCTAGCCTACTAGGACTCAAATCAAGTAATTGCACAAACTCAGAAGATATGAAACTATTGTCTGCTCCAGTATCAAATAATATAGATGCGAAATGATGATTGAGTAAGTGCGTACCCGTGACAACATTCGGGTCCTGACGAGCATCATTAGCTCCAATGACGAATGCACGTCCCCGAGCTGCGTTTCCCTGAGTAGCCGGGCCTTGATTCCCAGCGATAGCCAACACCTGCTGCTGGTTGTTCCCCTGTTGACCCGGTGCCCGATTCAGCCTGGGGCACATATTCCTGTAGTGATCGGGGCTCCCACACTCAAAGCAAGCCCTTGCATTCCCGGCGGGGTTAACCGCGTTGACGGGTGCTACAAGATTTGGCGCAGTTCGGCAATCTCTTGCCAAATGACCCGGGCGCCTACAGTTAGCGCACACCCGGCACTGCGTCCCTGGGGGATGATGATAATTGCACCTTTCACATTTGGGGTGCGGCCCCACATACTCTTTCCTGGCCTGAGACATGGCCACAAAATTCCTGGTCGGCTTAGACCTCTTCTCAAACCTTCCGGCACTCGACCGGCTCGATTTCCCAAAATCCTTCCTCTTCTCGCCCCCTCGGCCCAAAACCCCTGTTCTAACCATCTCATCAGTCAAAGCGTCAGCTTTCAGAATTGCGCTCTGAATAGTGGGAGGAGCGGCTGCTGTGACCATAGCTCTAATTTGAGGCGCGAGTCCCCAAATGTACCTTTCGATCCTCTTTGATTCCGGCGTAACCAGATGCGGAACCAACCTTGCCAGCTCATGAAAGCGATCAGTGTATGCTGCATGCCCTGCCCCCACCATAGCATGATTCCAGAACTCACGCTCCAGCTTCTGCATCTCGTTGAGAGGGCAGTATTCCTCGGTGATCAAGGCTTTGAATTCATCCCACGACATCTGCATCGCACATTCTCTTCCCCGAGCTTGAATCTGGGTGTTCCACCAGGTTAGGGCCTTACCCTGTAGAGAACAAGTGGCATACTTGATCCTCTGGCTATCGAGGCACTCACTGATGTCGATCACTGCCTCCATCTTTTCCAACCACCTGGTTAGGGCTATCGCCCCACCTTTCCCGTCGAATTCCCTTGGCTTACAAGCCACGAACTCCTTGTATGAACATCCCCGACGAGCATTAACCACTCCAGTTTCGATACCGGCAGTACCACCATTTCCGGTTTCCTGGTTGCTCTCGTTCCCAGTCGGGTTCCCGTTTCCCGTCTCCGTTTCTATCCCACCTTGGGCTCCATCATCGTTGCCACCATCCCCGTGAGGGTGGTGTTGTTGAAGTGCGTCGCTCACTTGGGCCACAATAGTAGGAATCAGTGCGGCCAATTGCTGAGCGATCAGGGCTGCCATGTCGGCATTCCCTGTTCCTTGACTGTTACTGGCAGGAGCATCGTTTGCTCTTGGTGCTCTGCCTCTGCCTCGGCCTCTGCCCCTTGGGGCTTCACTCCCGCCACTACTGCTACGGGTGACTCTTCGAGGCGGCATGTTCTAATCATAAAAGAGGTAACATATAAACTTTAGTCACCATAAGATACACAAGTATTCCACTTATCAAATTCCAATGTTCATGTTCCGGTCAGTCAAGACCACCATGCAGCCCATTTCAAGCATATTCTCGGTATACCGGTGATGTTTATATATAGGGTTCCCCGCAGCGTTCCCACCACACCCACGATGTACCGAGAATGATGCCCGATCCGGTTACATGACATCCAACTTCCCTTCACATCATATCCATAATAATCCATCAAGTCCATGTATTTCATGTCAATAACACACATCGCATGCAA
This sequence comes from Flaveria ramosissima, assembly GCA_025215565.1. Lineage (NCBI taxonomy): Eukaryota > Viridiplantae > Streptophyta > Magnoliopsida > Asterales > Asteraceae > Flaveria > Flaveria ramosissima. The sequence continues at coordinate 58,858,536 of CM046039.1, forward strand.
TTCGTGCAGTCCACACACCATGAATTGATAATGTTTCAATGATAATCCATCACAACAGTTGTAAGTCCATGTATATAATCACGTTTAGTCTAGCGGGGTTGTCTATTTCCTCATCCTTCGAGGTTTCAGACATATTCCTCCTCAGAGTTAATCTCAATGTCCAAGGTCAAGCGCAATAGCATGATCTGTGAAGATCTCTTCGGGTTTAATACCCGGATCTGATAAACTAACTCGGCGCGCAGAGGGAACGGAAGATTCAATAGAAGCATCCCCATAAAAGAGTGAGCACAAGGGCTCTCTCATAGGGTGGAAAGATCATATAACAAATAGATGAACAAATCAAGCAGCGAGGAACACATACACGAGATATAATATGCATACAGAGTCCTAGCATGCAAATCTACATGAAGGTTCCTAGGTTATAGTCTAGGTCAAGCGTATTGCCTAATTCTCTATAACCAATGGCTCTGATACCAATCTGTCACACCCCCGCTAAAAGCGGAAACACGGGGATGTAACGAGACCGGGATCGTCATAACACATGGTAAGCGATAGAGAGCAATATAAATACATGATGACAAGCGTGTCATGACGACACCCGACAACAAGGGGACTTGTGTCGTGTTTAGTCAATGTTCACGACAACATAGCCATAAGCAACATGATAATGACAACACATAATCACATAAGATGAAAATGTAAATGATAATTCCCACAACCCGGGAACAAGTTTCAAAAGTTGATAATTGTTTACAAGCGTTAACATTGTTCAAAAGATTGTTTATCAAAATGAGCTAAGTCCTAAAATGCATCCTAGGGTCTCCACTAAGGCAGCACACCTAGACTCCTTGACTTGCATGATCACCTGAAAAGATATGCTTAAAACGGTCAACATAATTGTTGGTGAGCTCGTAGGTTTATGTAATAAAAATGTAAGTGATGCTGTAATAAATAAGCGCGTCGGAATACCGTGAATACAGTTATTACACAAGTAAATATCACATGACATGAGCTTTGCAACCAAACCTAGCGACGTACACAAAGAAATTGTCTGCATATATTCACCCAAGGGCCCGTTCCTGGCCACTGATGATACCAACTAGTATACCATCGAACGAGGGTGGGGGTGTCAACCCAGTAGTACTACCAATACCTAACCGTCGGTTCCCACACTGGAATTAAATAGTTGCAAAGATAGAACCACACAGCAGACCCATGCATGTATCAAATAGTACTTGCAACACAGTATCACGTTGATTCCTTGTATGTAAAATGTATGTAAGTTGTACAGCATTGAAAATTGTGTAAGCATACTTTTCCCCCAATTTGTAAATGATTGAAATATTGTATAAGCGTAAAAAGGGGCCACGAAACTCACTTGTTAGGTGGTAAGTATGTATGATCGATGTATCCCAAATGTTGAATGCAAATAAACAGTCAAACACCTATTGACAGTTATTGTATAGCATTAATGATATGATATATGTATAAGCGCGCAATAATGATGGGTCGGTTCGGGACGTATCGGATGGGTCACGTACAACACACGCAGACTGACACACGTACAAGATCTTATGTAGATCCAAGTACAAGACATTGTCGCCATTAATGATAATGTTTAAGTAAAAGTCTCGTTGTTATTGAAGAAACATTGAATAAGCGTCAATAGTTATAAGTCATTTTGGTCGTTGTAAAGCGTTAGTTCAATTTGTTCAAAATAGTTTCTGTGCCCTTCCTCGCGTTGACTTTAATATTTGTGGCCGAACAATGGCATTATTGTGTTAGTGTTACCTCGACACCACACGACATACTCACACCACGCACAAGGGGTCAAACACAACAATTTCAGTCGCATAACCAGGTCAGACGCACGACTCAACCTCCATTCGTGCGAATCAACCGTCAATCGTGCGAATCAGCTTCATTCGTACGATTGAGCCTTCATTCGTATGACTGGCCTTCAGTCGTACCACACAACACCCAATCGCACGACTCAACTTCCATACGCACGAATCAACTTTCAATCGTGCGAATTAGCTACTTTTGTACGATTGAACCTTCATTCGTGCGATTGGACTCCAGTCGTGCGAATCACATTCACTCGCACACATTCATTCGGTCACCTGACTCAATCGCACACAATCACTCAATCGCATGACTCAATCGCATACACTCATTCGCACGCATGACTCAATCGCATACAGACACTCAGTCGCACAACTCAGTCGCTCGACATGCCTAGTCGCACGACTCAGTCGCGCGATTGACTCAGATGCATGATCCAGTCGCACGACCCACTCAGTCGCACGGCTCAATCGCATGGATGACCCAGTCGCCTGATCTGCAGAATCGCGACTGTGGTCGGGGTGAGCAGCCCCCGAGCTGCTCTAAATACGGGTTTTACACCACAAGGACCTCCAGAAACACTCAACAAACATACACAAGCATAAAACACAAGCAAAGAGACCTCACACGCACCCATACGACCTTGTGTGTTCGGGTTGAACCCGAACACCCGAAACCCTAGTTTGAACAGCCGTGAAAAGGCTAGAAAACGGACACCCAAAGACAACTACCTGCTAGAAAGAAGTAATCTAGGCTGTAGACGGTGTCAAGACGAAGAAAAACAAGACCTCTCGGGTTGGATTTGGTGCTAAGATGGTGATTTTGTGTGTGAAGAAGATGAGGATGAAGAAGATGGTGAAAATGGGTTCTAGGGCTGATAAGGGGGTATTTATACCCGGCCCAAGTTTGCAAAATTACAAGTTTAGTCCCTGCACTTAACCCCCGAGCTTTCCCAAATTTTGTTCGGTTGAAAAACGACTTTGTTAGGTGTTTTATATTAATTGTAAAAGTATATTTAATGTTATTATGACTTAAGAAATGGTTATATTAAAACATTTATTATATTTATAAAATGGTATATTTAACGTTTTCAAAAATGAAAGTTTTAATGGTCTTTTTAAGGTCAACACATGGTTATAACGGATGCACACACAACGATAATATTGCACACATGATATCCACATAAAGAGTCAAATAAAGATGAGGAATGACCAAACATAGAAGAGATAACGGACAAACACGTTAATTGACGGACCTTAAAGTGACGGATGTCACACTTAAGTTCACCATTAATCACAAATTTAGGGGGAGTAGAATACATGAAAAAGCATCTCAATCAGCAGCAGCAATGTCTATATCATTATCAATTTGAAGAAATTGAAATCTGAGCATCATCTTAGCTGTTGGATACATGAAAATTTTTTAGTAAAAATTTCTATTTTAAATTTTCTTGTACTAAATTGTCATGTATACAAAGCCAACGAGGTCCTAAAGCAATAAATGGTCCAACCAATGGATTTGGGCCATACATACAACTGTGTGGAAATCAATCTCAATGTTTATCAGTAGATTGGTAAACTATGGATGAATAAAGATCAATAATTTAATGATTACAATCTCACATCAGCAGAAGATGTTCATCCGTAGATGTTCTACGAAAGAGTAAATTGTGGATCCTACTTAATTAATGAGAAATTACTTCTACGGAAGAATACAATGTGGGACCCACTTAATAAATCAGAGAAAATTAATATGTCTGAGGGTATAAATAATGAGGTTTGACTTGTCAAATTCATTATTCACTTTTTCCGTTCACTTTTTCAGACCTAGAAAATCTCACTCAACAAAACGTTTCCCACTTCCTCAACATTCAAAATTTACCAAATCAAAACCTTAAGCAAACATATAGTTGTGTTCTTAATCACCGACTATTAAGGTAAAACATGTCGTAATCATCAAGAATGAACCAGTTGATTCTTGTTTTATCTCACAACTGTTCGTATTCTCATATCAATAATGTGATTCTAACGAAGTCTTTTCTTATGAAAAGATGGATCAACGATTCGCAAAAGAACATAATGTGTGTGCTTTCTTAAACCTTGACGATCCTGTGTCAGAAGGATGCCAAGAAATTATGAGATATCTGAGAAGATCGAGGATATTCTATGCCCTGTCAGCAGAGCCGACGATTTATCGCACTCATATCAGTGATTTCTGGAATTCTGCACATATAGAAGAAGATGGTGAAGGCATTATTGCAGAAGTTAAGAATCGAAGGCTGAGCATTGATGAACAAACAATAAGAAGGGTTCTAGAACTGGGAGATGTTGAAGTTGGACACCCTGATGTATTTGATAATGAATACATAGAAAAAGTTTTTCTATTAATGGGGTATGATGGAGACTTTGAAAAAGGAGAAGTTAAAAAGGGAAGACTCTGTAAGCCATACAGATTTTTGTGTCACACTTATCTGAAGTGTATGTCAAACAGAAAATCTGGGCTTGACAGATTTTCAAGACATATATCATCTGGTATCATTGGCATCTTTGAGGGAAGGACTTACAACTATTCAAAGTACATCTTCAATTGCTTATGTGATCACATTCGAGTACAGAAGGCTGATAAGATGTTCATGTTTCCAAGATTCATTCAGCTCATCATCAATGCAGACCTGCCTCGAACATTTGTGGAGGGTGGTGTGTTTATCCAAGCACACCTTGGCAGATCTGTGCTAAACAAAATCTCAGGGAAATATGAAGGAGGTGACATAGACATGTTTGCTCATGTGATTGATGCTAATGCAGACATACCTCAAGAGCTTGTTTGGGAAATTGATGAAGAGAGCTCTGCTACCAGCTCTGCTCAAGACACTCCATCACCAGAAACATCACCTCAACAACAACAACCATATCAACCACCATCTCCTCACAGCCAAAATACAGAACCTATCTCTCCAATCCTCCACCTATCACCACAACAACAACAAACACCCCAAACACAATCACCAGCAAGCCAAAATACTGAACCAATATCTCCCATTCAACCCCAATCACCAAATCAGTTTCAGATGCAACTTTACCAACAACCTAAAAATTCAGATACTGAGAGCATCTACACTGAGGAGACAGAATTAGTCTCAGAAGCAAGTACAGTTAAACTGTCATTATCCAAGACTGAATCCCCTGTGCATTCAAATGAAACTGAACAAGTTTCTCCAGTGACTGATCAGCAACAACAACAAACTCTTCAAGAGCATGAAGATCAAGCCACTGAACCAAGGTCAAGCTCAGCTAGTGTTGATCATGAGGAAGTTAAAGAAGATGAGATTGAGTCTCAGCATCAGGAAGTAGATGCAGAAGCAGATCATGTTGATGTGATTGCTTATAATGAAGATGATCTAAGTGAAGATGACATTCCTGTGAGCAAGAGCAAGCTGGTGCTCAAATCAAACAAAAGAAAGGAAAGAATACAAGAGCTGAAGGGAATGATAAAAGAAAAGGATGAAGAATTGATAAGACAGCAAGCAAGAATAAAAAGACTGAGAGAAGATGCTCAAAGTGATAAAGAAGTCATTGATGCTTTGCTAGACAAGGAAGCTAAGCTTAAAGAATCAGCAGAATCAGAAAGAAAGAAAAAGAAAAGATCATGAAGAATTTTGAACAAGCATCTGGCACTATGACTGCTCAGTCAAATATTATATAGAGAAAAGAAGAAGAGATTGAGCAACTTAAATTGAAGATTAGTTCATTGGAATCTCATGCTAAGGCTTCAACTGCTCAAACAAAACAAGGTCCTGAGGCATCTAAAGAAATGATCCTGTACTCAAGGAAAAGAAAGTACCTTGGTACTGCTGAGAAGAAGCCAACTATTTATGAAAGTGTTTTAAAGAAACAAAAGCTGACTTCTCCTGAACACACCCCCTCAATAGATTTATCTACTGAGAAGCCCATCTCTCAAAAAGAAGATGAAAGTGATAAAGAGTGGGAAGAATTAATCAAAGAAGACTCTCCACCAAAACAAGAAGTCTCAAAGGCTGATGATCTTCTGACTACAAGTGACATATTTGAAGAGAGGCTTGAATCAACCATGTTCATGACACTTATAAACCATGGTTTCCCTTATGACATGGTTGAAAGACTAAACATGACAGAGATGAAGAACCTGTTAAAAGAATTTGAGCTTGCATGCTTTATGATTCCAAATTGTGATTATGAAGCCTTCAGCACCTTTCAATCAATTCAGAAAACAAAGAAGGAGTTGGGACATTGTGACACAACCAAGCTAAGCAAATACAACATGACTTGTTGGTTACAAGGACATAATTACAAACCTCATGAGCTTAAAGGAAGATCAGTAGGGGAACTCAGAAGGATGATGGAGCATGTGATGAAAGTTGAGCTAGATACTGGAGTAAAATTCAGAACTGAAGCTCCACATCCATCTTATGAACAACAAAGCAAACTTCCTGCTGAACCTATAACAGTTGAACCTAAAGATCAACACAAAGGAAAGGAGAAATTGATTAGAGAGCCAAGAGAAGTTATACCCGGCAAAGTATGGCCACTTAGGACTGCAGTTAGAGAGATAACTAAGCAAAAGTCCACTCTAATTCAACTGATAGATCACCTCACAACTCCCAGCTCTGTGGAAGAAAATAGGATCATGGCCTGGAAATATGATCCAGACTGGGATTGTGCTATTATTAAAAGAACATCTGGAAGAGTTGAATACTTCCATGATGTACTCTCAGTGGTGAGTCTGCCAGAGAATGACATCAAAGATCTTCAAACTTTAATCGTCAACAATTATCCAATTCACCCTAGAGGAAGAGATTTCTCAACCCTAGTGGGAAAGTTGAAGACAAAGTTTAAAGATGATGTGCTTATAGAAGCCAAAAGAGAAGATATAGAACATCAAAAGAGAATCAAAGGGCTCAAAAGATTCAAGTCCAATGCCTCAGAACATGTAGATGATGAATTCTTGAAGAGGGTTGGCTACAACAACAGAAACAAAGCAGCACTTAATGCATCGAAGGGACTCAATTCACATACCCAATCACTGAATGGGGATATGTTGAGAAGACAAAAGAGTTGGTCCTGCTGAGAAATGCTGAGAACAAGAAAGCTGAAAAGATCAGGATCTTTGATCCTGTGGAAATCAAACTGCTCCATCCCAGCTACACCTCATACCTTAATGACAAATTCTTTCCCAAGCTGACTGATGAAAAAGCACAAAATGATCTGTTCCTGCATGTCCATGTGATTCAAGTAATTGACAAACTACATGCCAAAGCATATAAAAGAAGAAGATTTAATGCTGGACTGCTGAAGGGAACAACCTTTGATGAAGTAACAGAACTCAGAATCACAGAACAAGATGAGCTAGAAGTGGTGAATAACAACAAGGTGTTAGACACACTCACTACAGAGGAAGATGTTCTGGGAATCAGTTATGAGACTCTGAAGAAGATCAGCAAGATGAAGATCAACTATAAGTATGATGATCAAAAGACTGCTGTTTCTTACTTCTACAACAAGATGATTGCCAGAATCAAGGATCTTGCAGTTTTGAAGAACTGTTAGCAAGTATCTAAGCCTAAGGGGGAGTATTGTTAGGTCTAGAATCAGTAGATCTAGTCATTATGTATAGGCTTAGTACTTGAATTAATATCTGTAATGAACTTTTGTATTTCATTATTGTGTATGCATTAAATATATAGGTTAACCCATTTACATATGTGTTGGTTTATGTATGGTTGCAGGAACAAACATTATAATTGGTCAATTTGTGAAATTGACAGTGTAAGAAACATCTACGGATGAACATTTTGTTCTTCCGTAGATATATTTCTTACAAGTAATTATACATCCAAAGATCTTCTGCGGATGAACAACAAAACACCTTCGGAAGAACAATACCTTCGGAAGAACAAGATATCTTCAGAAGAACATTACCTTCGGAAGAACAGGATACCTTCGGAAGAACAAGATACCTTTGGAAGAACATTATCTATGGAAGAACAAAATTACTACTGAAGACAACATTCCTGTGGAGTCCAAACACTTGTATTATACAAGTGGTACAAGTCAACAAGTCAACAAGGCGGTTATGCGAATCCCGAGAAATCCGATGATTCCTTAACAGAAACAAATCAAATCCCAGAGATCCGGTGTTTCCTATAACTGAAACATCTTTGTCTATAAATATGGATCCTAGGTTTCGATTCAAACAGGATTGAGTTAGACGATTAATTGATTGAGAACAGTAATAGCAATACAACAATCATCAAAAGTCTTCCGATCAACTTTAGCATACACAACATCATAGCATTCTTTGATATCGTACATTCAATTCTTTTGTAATCATCAACACATTATAATAAAATACTGATTAATCATTAATTGTGTTTTGTTACGTGTGTTCTTGATATTTCATTGATATTTAAAGTTGTTTAAACACAATTAAACCAAATCAACGTTAATTCCGCACACGTTGACTTGTCATCGATTCACACTGATAATTCCTGTTGACGATCCTTGGATTCACATATACACCATTAAGAATTCCCTATATTACCTATGATAGGTGCACCCGAGTAAACTAAGAATGTTTGAAACCTTCTGGAGTTGACTACTAGGACCCTTGAGCACTGGGACTAGGAATGTTAGAAATCAAAGGTGTGCATGTATATATTAAGCCTTAAATTCTGGGGAGGTACTTATCCGATTGCACAGCTGACTTTTGTCACTATATGAAACAACTCCTATTAGCTGTATACTTGATACGACTTGTGTCATTACATGAGACAACTGCTATAATAATGCTTGTTGGAATGATGATGCTTGCTTATACGCTTCATTTATATGATGCTACTTGCTGGAATGCAGTGATAGATAGTAACCATGATGCCTTTTGTTTGATCTGCTCCCTATTATAGCTTGTATTTGATTGCTCATTACCTGGTTTGTTGAACTGTACTTTGAAAATGGTTGGGTTAGCAAGATTGTTAGCATAAATTAGAATCTAAGTGTGCTTAATTGCAGATGGAGACCAAATGAGAATCATAACTCCCTGACCTAATTACACAAAACTTGGAACTTATGATGGGAATAACTAGAATGATAGTGTAAGGTAACTTGACGATTACGGGTACACACGTAATGGTGAATTTACAGGTACACTTAAATTCCGGTGGGCCCTGTCATGTAAACCAATATTGAGGTATAACACTCAAGGAACTAATACATACAAGATTAAACACAAATATCCAATATATACTCAATGATTATATATATATATTAAAAACTTTCGTGCTGGGCGAAACCATTTGACACTTGAAGAGCTACAAAGGACGATATTGTAGTAACTATCCCTTTTCTTCCTCTTTCTTTCTTTGTCCTGCCCTCCTATTGGAATTATAATGATACAACTATCCGACCAAGGAGATCATCAAATGTTGTTTTCAAACTCAACTAGTCTCATGCTGAAAGTATGGCACTTCACCTAAGTTGTGTGTGTACTTTAGCCATGCTATTTTTCGCGATGTCTAAAAATTTCTTCCTACCTAGCATAGAACTCGTCAAAACTCCCTCGACATAGTAAGAGACTCTGTAACATAATGTTTGCAGCCGAGAATAGATCGAAGTAATAGATTTCCGAGAAGCACCTCTTGTGATTAATGGCATAGAAGACTTGTCACTTCTTTCTTTTCTAGTAGCTCACACTTCATAGGACATTCTGGAGTCTAGAATCCCTCTGATCATTTTCTCAAAGTCCTTGATGGATATAACTTCTCTACACCTATTCATGGTAATAGAACCACTTAACCCAAGTACTATTCTTAATATCAGCTTCGATAGTGATTAACCATCATCTTTCATAGTACTATGCTTGTGAAATCCTTCATCATCCTCAACCGTTAGTCACCCAGTAACAAACTTCGATTGAAACATAAGTTGAACTATTTTGACCATGCTTTTAACTAGCCGTGTTCTTGGTAACCTTCCGAGTGCCAGAATAAGTAGCAAATGAAACCTCACTCTATAATCGCGATTTCACAGAGATAATAGCCCGAGTGCTAGAGTTATTCGCCGAGAAAATCTGATCTTCGAGCTTTCAAAACAAAAATCTGAATCTACAATGTTGGTGAATTCCCTGTTTTCACACACTTTGTTCAAGACTTATTCATTATAAAAATTATTGATCTAATGAATGGTGTTACACACGGTAAACCCATTAGCATGACCATTATCGTAAAAGCTCATGGTTGTCGATGTGGACAGCTTCGGATACCTATAAGTCATCTCTACCTCGAGAGCTCTACTATTTGGGTGATGAATTCGTGATGCGAGAGCAAAGATCACAATGTTAGATTACAATATTGATGTTATATAATATGTTAATAGAGCGGTAGTTAGTTTCGTTTTACTAATAAGCAACTTAATGAAGTTCTAAAACCCGTTCAAGTCAAGGTGCCGATGATAACGAATAATTCATGCGGGAAGACTCTTAGTTGGAGCTGAAAGGACTGTGTTACTCCAAAAGATGTATTAAGAGGCATAGAAGATCGGCTACAAGAAATCTCATGTGTTAAATCACTTAAGGTCCAACTACGACGAAGTAATGAACATGCAGAAGATAGTAGGCGAGAAAGACCAGCACAACAATCACCAGTCGTAAGCATTAATTATTTCCCCCTCTAAATTTCTAAACCTTTTATAGAGTAATTCACCAATGCCATACCCTAAAAAACTCCGTATGTTAAAATTCAAGCTAAAAGACTTACTTTCATATTTCGTTGGAACAATTGATATGCTTATAAGGAACTAAGGTACCTTAATGATACTAATCATTAACTTTAAGAAACTAAAGAGCTCAACCGCACGCATGTAATAACATCGTGCTAATTCTAAATGTAAATCTTATATGTTAAAATTAGGATTTCATTGTTGGAGACCTTCACTTTTTGTCAAGCTCAGAATTTATATAAGGATACCAGGTGAGTTTAAGTGTCCCATTTTTACTACTGTTTTGGGATGAAGCATGCTCTGTTTAAACTGAACTATTTTTGTTCTATATTATGATGCTATATGTTGTGGTTATGTTGAGACCTGCTGATACTTGTATTACAATAACTAATTCTTGTGTTAACCGCTTGTGTATATGGGTAGATCTACTTGGGGAATCCCCCACACACAGTGCCTACTATGATGAACGGGAAGGGTACCACACTGAGATCCTGCGGGGTCGTATGTGGCATGTAAGAGGTTTTATAAGATAGTATGGTGGACCATCCGGTAGGTACGGTCCACTGGTTTGACGCTCAGTTCTCCCCACGAGGATTTAACCGATAACATAGTTTTTGAAGAGGCCAGTCTGGGCTGAGTGCAGGGTTGATTGTGATCTCCACAACAATGATGCTATGATTTTGGAATCTAATGTGAATTCCAATGAATCCCTTTTGTTTTTAAACTTTAAGCTCTTAAACTCACTAACTTTATGTTGACCCAAAAATATTTTTGAGCATGTCTTCAGATACAGCTAGGGAGATTAGATGAGCTATAGAAGATATCTAAAGCCAAAGCAAGAATTGAGGGTAGATGTTGAAGGTAAAAGTTTAGCCTAGAAGCCCTAGTACAGAAGCCTCAAGAAATGTTGACCAAGAGACTTATCATGATACCTATAGATTGTAGATTGGGGTACTTGTGCATTGAAACCCAAGAAATGTCCTAGTGTAATGATTATGAGATGCTTTGTAATAACCATTTAGTTTCCGCTTAAATTTGGTTGTTTGGCTACCAGTCTTTACGTCCCGCCTCTTTGGGCTTGGGGTGTGACAGATTGGTATCAAAGCCAAAGGTTGTAGAGAAGTAGGTCTGCTTTGTGAGGCCTAAACTACAACCCAATGAACCCCATGGGACCACCTTAGGAAGATGACTCTTCTGAGTTTTGTTGAGCCTAGGTTGTAGGAAAGTGGGTTTGCTTTGCGATACCTAAGCTATAACCAATAAAATAGGACCAGCCTGGTAGGTTGTTTCCATGATCCAGTGATCTAAAGTGTGCAGCAAAATAGGTCACCCTAAGACACCCATCTTTAATCTGTATGCCTTAAGGGATATATATATATACCATTAAGAATTCCATACCCTATAAGAAACCTTGTTGAATTATGGTATTACCTATGATAGGTGCACCCAAGTAAACTAAGAATGTTTAAAACCTTCTGGAGTTGACTACTAGGACCCCTGAGCACTGGGACTAGGAATGTTAGAAATCAAAGATGTGCATGTATATATTAAGCCTTAAATTCAAGGTAGGTACTTATCCTATTGCACAGCTGACTTTTCTCACTATATGAAACAACTTCTATTAGTTGTATACTTGATACGACTTGTGTCGTTACATGAGACAACTGCTATAATAATGCTTGTTGGAATGATTATGCTTGCTTATATGCTTCGTTTAAATGATGCTACTTGCTGGAATGCAGTGATAGATAGTAACCATGATGCCTTTTGTTTGATTTGCTCCCTATTATAGCTTGGACCTGATTGCTCATTACCTGGTTTGTTGAACTGTACTTTGAAAATGGTTGGGTTAGCAAGATTGTTAGCATAAATTAGAATCTAAGTGTGCTTAATTGCAAATGGAGACCAAATGAGAATCATAACTCCCTGACCTAATTACACAAAACATGGAACTTATAATGGGAATAACTAGAATGATAATGTAAGGTAAATTGATGATTACGGGTGCACACGTAATGGTGAATTTACAGGTACACTTGAATTATGGTGGGCCCTGTCATGTAAACCAATATTGAGGTATAACACTCAAGGAACTAATACATACAAGATTAAACACAAATATCCAATATATACTCAATGATTATATATATATATATATATATATATATATATATATATTCAAAACTTTCATGTTGGGCGAAACCATTTGACACTTGAAGAGCTACCAACGACGATATAGTAGTAACTATCCATTTTCTTCCTCTTTATTTCATTGTCTTGCCCTCCTATTGGAATTATAATGATTCAACTATCCGACCCAGGAGATCATCAAATGTTGTTTTCAAACTCAACTAGTCTCATGCTGAAAGTATGGCACGTCACCTAAGTTGTGTGTGTACTTTAGCCATGCTATTTTTCGCGATGTCTAAAAATTTCTTCCTACCTAGCATAGAACTCGTCAAAACTCCCTCGACATAGTAAGAGACTCTGTAACATAATGTTTGCAGCCGAGAATAGACCGGAGTAATAGATTTCCGAGAAGCACCTCTTGTGATCAATGGCATAGAAGACTTGTCACTTCTTTCTTCCCTAGTAGCTCACACTTCATAGGACATTCTGGAGTCTAGAATCCCTCTGATCATTTTCTCAAAGTCCTTGATGGATATAACTTCTCTACACCTATTCATGGAAATAGAACCACTTAACCCAAGGACTATTCTTAATATCAGCTTCTATAGTGATTATGTTGGATTCTTTATGCCCAAAACACATAGAACATTGATGTGGTTAGTACGTTATGATACAAGTCGGGTCATACCCAATAACAAGCTTAGACAACACCAATTAATATTTAATTGATGATATGATCATGCAATTAAATAAATACACCAATTTAGAAAATGGGTTTTCTAAATAAGTTGCATATGAGATTGAACAACTTATATGGATATTTTGTTCATGGATATTATTTGTAATGTTGTTTAATTTGGTTAAATAACATCAAATAATAGGAGTGTGTGTATAAGTTATATAAATAAAAGGGGTAATTACATAACTTATTAAAAACTTTTGTTCAAAATAAAAGTGAATTTTGGGGGGGAAACCCTAAGGGTTTCGGCCGCCCCTTTCTTTTGGGGTGTTCTACTCTTGTTTTGATTATGTCTTTGAACCTTTGAACACCTAGAACACATACACTCCATCTTCTTCCCTCTCTCACATGCAAGGACCACAAAACAAAAGATAATCTCCTTTCTTGAAGAGATTCTCGGCTGGAAGTTGTTCCAGCAGCCCCCTTTTGTTCGTTTTTGGTGCAGGAAGATGTTTCCAGCAGCATCTTCTTGGTCGTTTTGGTGCTCAAATCCTAGCAAGAATGGTGTACGCTTGATGCTTGTGGGTATGAATGCTTGAGGACACCTTTTCTTGGTGTCTTGGCTATTGAAGAACATCATCTTTTCACCCAAAATCGTTTTTCAGCAGCTTCACTAAAGGTAGTTTGTTTGATTCGTTTTGGGTTGTTATTTATTGGTGATAGCTAGTTCAAACACATATATAAGATCCTTATGTTCTTGGGTTTGTTGTTTTCATGAAATGAACCATATTTTCAGATTACAAATGATATTTTTTTGATGATTAATCCGCTGCGTTTTCAAGTTTAAGAGGTTAAACTACTTTGGTATGGTCCAACAAACCCCAACATTGGCATCAAGAGCCGGATATGTGGATGACCAGTTTCATGTGTTCTTGTAAAATTGGTTTTATGAGGCTTTAACAACCATAGGGGCTGTTTTGTGTTGATGATAATAAATCCCCAACCTTTCAAGGTTATATCTAACATGCTAGTGATTAAACCTTGAAAGTAAGATATCAAGTAGTTGATTATGTTTTTGTTTGGACAAAAGACCCTAAATTCATGGTTTATGTTGGCTGAAAATTTAGGGTCATATGGGGGTTTATTTGGTTCTTGTATGATGTTTCATATTGGTGCATAACCTAGCCTTGACCTTGTGTTGATTTGGTTTTGAATGGATGTTTGTTTTGCTTGTTCTCATTCTTATGGGTTGTAATAATTATTCCTTTGTGCTTGTGTTTGGATGTAATCTATTTATTCATTCATTTGTGATGTAATAGATAGATTAAGTATGTTTTCCTTTATTAGAAAATTTGTATTAGGATATAAATTTTGTAAAAGAAGATGCACAAGATGGAAGCACTAAAGGAAGACACAAAAGAAGGACTTGAAGCATTTGATATATGCTTGTTTGATTATTCATTTTATGTTGATTGTTTGATATATGGATATGCTTAACAATCTAAATAAATTATCATAACAAGCTGAATTTTTTGGTTCCTAATCATTAAGTGACTAATAAAAGGTTATTAAAAGGATTAATGATTTCAAAATATAAGAAGTTTATTAAAAGAGAACCATAGGGTACCATGTATTTGAAAGCATGCGAATACAAGGTACATAGAGTTTTCATAACTAGAATTAATAGAAACTTAAATCCCATTGGTAACAAGTCTAACACCATCCTTTTACACGACACTCAAATCACTTGGAAACTATTTGTGGGATAAAGGTCACCTAACCACTTGTAGGAACTTGTATCTTTGAGGTGAGTCTAACGTACTTGTGGGATAAAGGTCACCTAACCGCTTGTATGTGAAAACTCACATGTGTGTGTAAGTAGGACGACTTGAATTGGAAACCATGTGATTAGGGTCACCGAAGCATGGCGTACAATGGTGTTGATGGGATTAAACATGCCGACTAAACATATGATGTTTAACCGATCCCATAAGACTAGAAGTTGCAATAGGTTGCAATTGCCAACTGTTGACTACCTTATTAATTTAAATAATGGGATAAAGGTCACCTAACGATCATTTAAATGTAACGTTGGATTCTAGATTTTAATTATTAATTGTCTATGAGAAGTGTAAAGGGTATTAATATTTAAAATGCAATTTTCAGAAATACTAAAATGAACTTTGTAATTTTGTAGTAATGGCCGCAACCAATGCTACTACCCCGACCGTCCCTGCCTATCACCGAGAACCATCTTAAAACGGGATCGTCTTAACCATAATAACCTTATGGACTCAATTTCGAAACTTGAGAATCGTTCTCAAAAAAAATGAGTAAAGGCCTATATCCTTGATGATCCCATACCTCACCAACCAACGCTGTTGATGTTAAGGCTTTTGACGATTGGCTTAGGCACACTAAGGATTCTGTGCAAGTATCCTACCTCATGTTGGGAATATGATTCCCGAACTCCAAAAGGGTTTGGAGCATCATGGGGCATATGACATGATAATCTAGTTGAAGGAAATGTTCCTTCAACAAACTTTAGTAGATTGCTTCGAAACGGTTCGAGCACTTTATGCATATCACATGGAAGAAACCCAATCGATATCATCTTATATATTCTTAAGATGAAAAACCACATTGATAGCCTCAAGATGCTTAACTGTCCTGTCTCAAAGTAGTTGGCCAAGGATTTGATCCTTGATTGCCTAACTAAAGGTTTGAGACATTCATAATAAACTGTAATATGAATGGGTGGGACAAGAGCATTGGTGAACTTCACCCAATGCTCAAAGCAACCAAGGCAGGGATGGGTAGAGAGGTTCTACCTATTCTCTCGATCAATGAGGGAGGCTATAAGAAATGGCCAATCCCGATCCTAAGGAAATTATTGCCAAAGGAAAGGAATACATCAAAGCAAAGGTTAAAGCGAAACCTCGAAAAACCTAAGCTTATGAAGCCTAAGGTAACGGAGAACGATCCATGCTTTGAGTATGGAGAGATAGGATAATGAAAGGGAATTGTCCCTCCTATCTGAAGGAGTTGAAAGACAAGAGGGATGTTGAGCAAACCTCAAATACAATTTCCATGATTCACACATTGTATTAAATATCATTTCTTCAAACACATGGGTATTGGATACCGGATGTGAGACTCATACTTGCAATTGTTGCAAAGGGGTTCAAAAGAAATGTGCGCTTCATGGAGGGAAACTCTATTTTGAGATTTTCAAATGGTTTGGAAGTTGTTCTCAAAACCTTTTGTATGCACCTAGTTTGACTAGGTACATAATTAATGCTTCCTATTAATACAATATGATCATGACTTAAAGTTTGTAAATAATGGTATTAAGTTTTATGGATTATGTATTTCATTTTAAGGATATGCCTTTTTTAACGATATCCATGAATTGGTTCATGATAATTCGTCCTATAATAACTCAATATACACATTAAGCACCAAGAAACTTAAAATGGGTTTAAGTTATTATTATCTTTGACATTGTCGTCTTAGTCACATAAACAAGAATTGGATTCAAACACTTCAAAAGAATGGTCTTTTGGAAACAAATGAAAATGTTTCATTTGATAAGTGTGAACCAAAAGACTTATTAGGAATGATACATTTGGATGTATGTGGTCCTTTTAAGACAATGACAAAGACTGGTGAAAGATACTTCATTACTTTTACCGACGATTACAGTCACTATTATTGTGTGCACTTGATGACACATAAGTATGAAGCTTTTGAAATGTTCAAAATCTTCAATAATGAAGTAGAAAATCAACTCTACATAACTATCTATGTTCTTCATTTTGATAAAGGAGAAACTGAACCCTATTTGGATATGGTTCAATTTATTATGGATATGAGCTAACCACCTTTATCATTTTGGGTTTTCGCATTGCTCTCTGAGGCTCATATTATGAATATGATCCGGACAAAGAAAGTGTATATTAGTTGAGAATCCACAGAGACTGTATGGGATACTGTTTCTTTGACTCAACGGAGCAAAAGTATTTATTGCTCGAAAGGCTAAGTTCTTGGAAACCGAGTTCTTTATGGAAGGAATGACGTATAGAACTGTGGAACTTGATAAGGATCAAAATCCACAAGCCGGTACACTTTTGGTTGACACTAGCTACCAACAAGAGGTTGTTGATGATAATCAAGAGGTTGATAAATACACACAAAACGTTCACAAATCTGGTAGAGTTAGTATTCCATCTAAGTGATATGAATATTCCAAGAATGGATGCTATGTGGTTGACCCTGTAGGCTAACCATATACCAAGATGCTATGTCCAATTTGGATTGGGACAAATGGCTAGAAGCCATGAACGTAAGGATGCAATCCATGTATAACAACCAAGTTTGGGAATTGGTTGACCCTCCACTTAACTCCAAACCGGTTGGATACAAGTGGGTTTTCAAGATGAAAACAGATAGACATGGAGACTTGAATACTTATAAGTCAAGACTTATAGCATAAGGTTTCCATCAAACTCAATTGGTTGATTATGATGAAACTCTTACACCCGTGGCAATGCTAAAGTCGATTAGGATATTATGTGCCATAACTACATATTCTGAATATGAGTTTTGGCAAATGGATGTCAAAACCGCTTTTCTTAATGAACATCTCAAAGAGACTATCCATATAATTCAGCATGATGGTTTTGTCGATCCATGACATCCTAATAAAGTATATAAGTTATAGTGATCAATCTTTGGATTGAAACAAGCATCGAGAAGGTTGTGTATATATGATAGCTAATGGGAGCATAATTGTATTCTTAGTGTTGTATGTTGATGACACACTACTATTTGGAAATGATATTCCAACCATGGAAGGTGTTAAAACCTACCTTGGAATATGTTTTTCCATATAAGATCTCGTTTAAGCCGCCTATATTTTGGAATAAAGATCTATAGGGATAGATCGACGCGGTTGATAGGTTTAAATCAAAGTGCATATATTAATAAAGTCTTGAAAAGGTTCAAGATGGAAAAACTCTAAGTGGCGGCAACCTGATCACGTTGGTGGTGTTGGTTTTCTCTGAAACGCAACGATGGTCGAGATATGGACGGGAGAAGTGGCGGCAGCTAGGGTTCCGGCGAGGGTTCTGGCCACTGGAGCCGGCGAGTGGCGGCGAGTGCCGCACATGCTCTTCTTCCTCTCGACGAGCACTTTCCAATGGTGGTAACGGTTTCCTCTAACTCGTGGCGGTTTGAAAGTTATGGGCTGATGAAGGTGGCAGCGGCTAGGGTTTCGGCCACTTGGTGGCTGCCGGTCGCGGCAGTGCTAGGCGGAGGTAAGGACCGATGATTGTGAGTGGTGGTTGCTGTTGTATGTGGTAAACTAAAGTCGTTTAATGTTGTTCTAGTGGTTGCATGTTGAAATCTAGTCAAGATCGGCGAGTTTGGATGATTTGGGCTATTTCTGGTGGGAAATTTCGGCCGACCAGGAGGCTGCCCGGTGGCGGTCAGTGGCGGTTCATGATGGAGAGTGGCTGCGTGTGGTGGATATTGGTGGTAAAAGTCATAACCGAGGTGTTTGGTAACGTGTTTTGCGATTTTGGTTGTGTTTAGGTAAAAGTCTACGTTTGTTGAAGTGTGTACAAATAATGTTAGTGCGTTTTGATTAGGTTAAAACGTCGGTCAAAGCTGGTCAAACATGGTCAATGGACAGTCAACGCGATGCGGATCGGATCATGCGGATTCTAGGACGCGAAATGGAAACGCTAGGTATAACCGTGCGCTAGAAATCCATACACGTAAATATAATGATTATATATTAACTTGTGTGTGTTGAGCTTCAAATTTGTATAAAATGTTAACTAGTTATAACTCATCAAGAATGAATGTGTAAACTCGAAATGGCGTGACCAATCGCTTAATGATAAACAAGTTGGTAATGTTATCATATAAACGAAAATTAGACAACATATAAGAAAGTGTTTAATATCATGTCATTCAAACCTTTGCAGGACTTCGGGATGCAAAATACATTAATGCATATTTATATATTTGTACATATAGATACTTTAGGTTAACCGATATTCACGCGTATTTATTTAAGGCTCATAATTATATAATAATCCATCATATTTTTTTTATTAATAGTCGATCATCTCATTATTATTGGAATAAATATTTTTTGTATCACCCTTTTTATTCATTATAATGACAACTATTATTGATATCAAAATTATTCTAGCATCATATTAACTACATTATTGGTAGGAATATATTTATATAATTATGGAATTGGGATGATCTTTTGAAGGTGTGTACTTACACTTATTGATTAAAACATATTTTTGGTTTGCATATACGTGTTAAGCGGAATTTAAACATATCTATCCGTGAACCATCTAAGTAATGTACAATTAATAAGCTAAGCATTTTAATGGCCTAAGTAGGCAATCTTAAAATGTATATATGCTATGCGCGTTAAGAAAACATAATATCATGATTTAAGAGTTTAATCCATAATATTTGATGCATTTTAGATTGCTTATACTACCCAACATTTAGAGGTTTGACTACCTGCATACCTATACAAGTATCACACATTTGAAGAATCAATTTCACGTAAGGATATAAATGTAAGCAATATAAACATCATTTGGAACATTATAGATTACTTATATCATCAATAATAATTATCTATAAAGATATGGAACCCTTAATATCAACCGTTTACTTTTACATTCATTATGCAAAGAATCATTTCTCGAATAAAAACATTAATTAACCTAATATGCCCAAATTAATACCTAACAATTAATAATTGCCCAAGAAGCTAAGGTACCTTAATGATACTAATCATTAACTTTAAGAAATTAAAGAGCTCAATCGCACGCATGTAATAACATCATGTTAATATTAAACGTAAATCTTATATGTTCAAATTAGGATTTCATTGTTAGAGACCTTCACTTTTTGTCAAGCTTAGAATTTATATAAGGATACCAGGTGAGTTTAAGTGTCCCCTTTTTACTACTGTTTTGGGATGAAGCATGCTCTGTTTAAACTGAACTATTTTTGTGCTACATTATGATGCTATATGTTGTGGTTATGTTGAGACCTGCTGATTCTTGTATTACAATCATTAGTTCTTGTGTGAACCGCTTGTTTATATGTGTAGATCGACTTGGGGAATCCCCCACACACAGTGCCTCTTGTGATGAACGGGAACGGTACCACACAGAGATCCTGCGGGGTCGTATGTGGCATGTAACAGGTTTTATAAGATACTATGGTGGACCATCCGACATGTACTGTCCACTTGTTTGAGGCTCAGTTCTCCCCATGGGGATTTAACCGGTAACACAATTTTTGAAGAGGCCAGCCGGGGCTGAGTGCAGGGTTGATTGTGATCTCCACAATAATGAATCTATGATTTCACAATCTAATGTGGATTCCAATGAATCCCTTTTGTTTTTAAACTTTAAGCTCTTAAACTCACCAACTTTATGTTGACCTAAAAATATTTTTGAGCATGTCTTCAGGTATAGCTAGGGAGATTAGATGAGCAATAGAAGATATCTAAAGCCGAAGCAAGAATTGAGGGTAGATGTTGAAGGCAAAAGTTTAGCCTAGAAGCCATAGTACAGAAGCCTCAAGAAATGTTGACCAAGAGACTTATCATGATACCTATAGATTATAGATTACTTCGTGCATTGAAACCCAGCAAATGTCCTAGTGTAAATATTATGAGATGCTTTGTAATAACCATTTTGTTTCCGCTGTATTTTGGTTGTTGTTTACCAGTCTTTACGTCCCGCCTCTCTGGGCCCGGGGTGTGACATAAGGCCCCGTTCCCGGGAAACCTCACAGTTGGTTAATCATAGCATAAAATCATTTTAATAACAAAACAATGCAGCGGAATAAAATAAACATTTACTTAAAACTTGCAGTTGATATTGTAATCATACATTTGTCCTTTAATTGTAAATAAAACATAGTAGTTTTTCTTAAATTACAATAAAAGATTTCATAAACAGGAATGCCATCCATTGCCATACAAGTAGCCTCAAATCGAAGCCATCCTCAACATCAGCATTTACCTGCCAACTATTATGCATAAAAGTCAGTTTCGCTGAGAGTCCTAGTTTTTAAATAATATAAGAAAATATAACATTTATCCTTCATATAATGATCAAACATACATCATAATACATAACATGTGCGTCTTAATAAGCACGTTCATTATCTTTCATTTTTTCATTATCTTTCGCTTCATCATAAACGAGATTGCACAAGGCAAGAGCTCCCTGTTGATCGACAACGAATGTCGATCCCTGTCGGTACACATGAAAACGGTAGCTAACCCCCGACAGTTGATCCACACTGCAAGGCATATAGCCCGCTCATGAATATGGATCCATCATCATACGTCAGACTCACATAAGTTGATCCACGCTGGATGCACAGACAGTTTCGTAGCGCATAAAAATTACGAACAACCCAATTTTAACCCAAAATGTCAACTTTTTACTTCCAATCTCTTAGTTTATCAACCATGAGGCTATATCTAAGCTTTTTACATGTTTTCATACGTAAAAATGTGACCTTTATGTGATTCTTTGTAACTTTTCAAAACCCAAAACCCTAGAATCCGGGTTTGATCTACAGAAAGGTTTAGAGGCCGATTCTTACCTTGATTTGTTGCTCCTTTGTAATGTTTGATGCTCCAATACCCTGATCTTCAGTCTTTTAACCTTTGAAGCTCCAAATCTTGAGTTTCTTCACTTTCTCTCTACTTTCTCTCTCTACTTTCTCTCTCTACAAAATTGGGGTGGCTAGGGTTCAAATGAGGAAAATGATGGTTGGCTAAGTAGGTTAAGGGCTGATTATGTGCCTTTAATCCCTTAGGCTACTACCCAATAAGGCTAATTTAGCCCATGGCCATTTCTTTACCTTATTAAATACCCAATAATTAAGCCCATTATCGTTGATGACTCCTTTTGACTTTTCGGGGTGTTACAAGTCTCCCTCGCTTATTTAGGTTTCGTCCTCGAAACTTGTCAGTCATCAAACAATTGAGGATAATATTTCCTCATCTGCTCGTCGGTCTCGCACGTAGATTCTAATCCTTTTCTGTGTCTCCACTATACTCGTACTAGTGGAACCACTTTATTTCGTAAGTGCTTCTCTTTCCAATCAAGGATGGCCACCGGCTGCTCTACATAATTCAGCCGTTCATCGACTTCAATGTCTTCTAATGGTACAACTGCATCATTATCTGCCAGACATTTCCTGAGATGAGAATCATGGAATGTAAGGTGAATTCCACTCAACTCATCAGGTAGTTCTAATCTATAGGCCACTTCCCCTACCCTCGCGACAATACGGAATGGACCTATGAACCTTGGGCTTAATTTTCCCCGTTTTCGAAACCTGATGATCCCTTTCTAGGGATATACCTTGAGCCTAACTTTGTCACCAACGTCAAACTCTATTGGTCTACGCCTCTTATTAGCATAAGACTTCTCGCGATCCTTTGCGGCTTTCATGAATGCCTTAATCTTATCTAACTTCTCGGTTGTGACCTCAATCACTTCAAGACTTCCCAGCTCCTTTTGCCCGATGTCACCCCAACACACGGGCGTTCTGCACTTCCTACCGTACAACATCTCATAAGGTGGCATACCAATGCTGGCATGGTAACTATTATTATATGAGAATTCTGCCAACGGTAAGTGCTCATCCCAACTTCCTCCAAATTCGATTACACATGCTCGTAGCATGTCTTCTAACGTTTGAATTGTTCTTTCCGACTGACCATCGGTCTGGGGTGGTAAGCCGTACTAATATGCAGTCTAGTCCCAATTGAGTCGTGAAACCTCTTCAAGAACTTGGACGTAAACCGTGTGTCTCTATCCGAAACGATAGACACTGGCACGTCGTGACGAGCCACGATCTCGTTGATAAATAGCTCGGCTAATCTTTCAGAGGAAAACGTGTCACGAATTGGTAGGAAATGGGTGCTATTGGTTAAATAGTCTACAATCACCCAGATCACGTCGCTTCCTCTCGTCGTGCGAGGTAGCTTGGTGATGAAGTCCATTGTGATGTGTTCCCATTTCCATTCAGGAATATCCAAAGGTTGGATCTTTCCATATAGCTTTTGGTGCTCTGCCTTCACTTGCAGACAAGTCAGGCACTTGCTCACGTACCTAGCCACGTCTCGCTTCATTCCCTGCCACCAGTAATCTTTTTCAGATCCTGATACATTTTTGTGGCACCAGGATGAATGGAATATCGCGTTTTGTGAGCCTCAATCATGATCTCCCCCATCAGATCCTCATAGAGAGGGATCCACATTCGCCCAGATCGGGTTCTAACACCGAGGGTGTTTCCCACCAAATCTGAAACTTGTCCTTTCATCCTTTAAGAGTTGACTATATCAACTCTCAATGCCTCATCTTGAAAACTCCCTCACTTGTTTCATAACATTAGGCGTCATGATTATCTGGTAAGCTCTCACCCAAATTGGTTCGGGTTGTCCCTTTCGGCTAAGGGCGTCAGCAACCACATTGGCTTTGCCTGGATGATAACGAATTTCGCAGTCATAATCCTTGATCAGTTCCAACCACCTCCTTTTCCTCATGTTGAGTTCATTTTTTTCAAAGAAATACTTCAGACTTTTATGATCCGTGAAGATGGTGCACTTCACCCCATACAGGTAGCGCCTCCAAATCTTCAATGCAAACACCACCGCAGCCAACTCTAAATCATGTGTAGGATAATTGACCTCGTGGACCTTTCATTGTCTAGAAGAATAGGCTATCACCTTCCCTCGTTCCATCAACACGCAACCCAATCCTGCATACAAGGCATCCGAGTAGACTACCAAATCCTTGTTCCATTCGGGTAATGTCAAGACAGGGGCTTAAGTTAACCTCATCTTCAGTTCTAGGAAGGCGTTCTCCTGATCAGTTCCCCATTCATACTTCACGTCCTTCCGGGTCAGCTTAGTCAAAGGAGAAGCTATCTTGGAGAAATCATAGATAAACTCCTATAGTAACCTGCCAGGCCTAAGAAACCACGAATCTCGGATGGCGTCTTTGGAGGTTCCCATTGCACCACCCCTTCAACCTTCACAGGGTTCACCCTGATCCCCTCAGGATTAACCACATGACCCAGAAAATGAACTTCTCGTAGCCAAAATGTGCATTTAGAGAACTTAGCATATAACTTTTCACTTCTAAGCGTCTCCAATACTTCTAAAATATGATCTGCATGTTCCTCTTCACTTTTTGAATAAATCAAAATGTCATCGATAAAACACTATCACCAATTTATCCAACATCAGCCAACATACCCGATTCATAAGATCCATAAAAGCAGCTGGCGCGTTGGTCAAACCAAAGGACATGACAAGGAATTCGTAGTGTCCATAACACGTACGGAACGCTATCTTAGGGATGTCTTGGTCTTTCACCTTCAGTTGGTGATAACCGGTCTGCAGGTGTATCCTTGAAAACCACTGGCACCCTGAAGTTCATCGAACAGGTCGTCGATCCTTGGTAGGATACCGATTCTTTACGGTCAGCTTATTGAGCTCGCCATAGTCAATGCACATCCGCATGCTATAGTCTTTCTTCTTGATGAATAAAACCGGAGCACCCCATGGAGAGATACTCGGTCGGATGAAGCCTTTGTCAAATAAATCTTGCAACTGATCCCTCAATTCTACCATCTCTGAAGGAGCTAATCGATACGGTGCTTTAGCGACGGGCTATGGTCCCGGTAGCAAATCAATCTAGAATTCGATTTCGCGGTCAGGCGGCACACCAGTCAGGTCTTCAGGAAAGACGTCAAGAAACTCGCGCACTACCGGAACGTCTGATAATTATTGCTCTGGCGCATCCACATCTTTTACATAGGCCAAGTAAGCGCTACACGCACGTCTCAAGTACTTTTCAGCTGTGATCATTGACACGACCTTCGGTACCTTATCCCCGCGAACCGTAACAGAACTACCATCAGGCGTTGTTAGACGAATTATAAACATACTATATTGGCTTCATAGCTAGCTAACCAATCCATGCCTAACACCACATCGAAACCTCCTAAGGCCATAACATGCAACCTAGCAGGGAACTTATAACCTTGTAACTCAATCAGGCAATTCTCAACCACCTCAGTCACCTTAGAGGACTTACCAATGGCTGTTTCTACATAAAAAGGCTCGTCTAACTTTCTACTCTTATCATGCAACACACGGCAAAAGGCAGCAGACACAAAACTCCTACTAGCACCAGGATCAAAGAGCATAGAAGCATATTCATGGTCTACCAGAAACATACCTGAAACCACCTACGGATCTACCCTGGCCTCCTCATGAGTTATGTTAAATGCCCTCACTTTTGCCTTCAAACCGTCCCCTTACCCTTATCTCCAGCTTTAGCCGCTCCTGGTCCTTTGATTTTCCTTTTACAGTCTCTTCCCAAGTGTCCCATCTTCCCGCACTGGTAACATTTAACTGCCCTGCAGTCCTTGACATAGTGGCCCTCCCCTCCACATTTGAAACATTTACCCGTTCCAACTCTACACTCCCCTAAATGACCCCTTCCACATTTTCTACAAAACACCTCCCTCACCCGTATTTCCTCGTCTCCCTAACTGATCCTCAACTCTCATCCTCTTCTCTCTAATTCTGAAGTTTTCTCCTCCGAATCTTCCCATTTACATTCTTGTTCCCACTCCGTTCTCCACCTTCTTTTGTACAGGCATCGGATCTCTCTCATCGTACAACCTCCCAGCTAAATCCACTACAAACCTAAACGTGCCCGGTCTGGCCACAATCATGTGCCTCTTGATATCCACGGGCAAACCCTGCATGTATCTCTTGATCTTCTTGGATGCAGGTGTGTGGTCCATGTGATCGAAAAACAGTACAATTGAAGTGATGAATTGTTCAATATCAAACATTCATGCTAAACAACAATAATTGAGAAGATAGAAGAGAATTCTAACACATATTTGATACTCAAATGAACAATAGCAATCAATAACATCAAGCACAATAGTATTTCCGTGTGAAAACTGCTTAGAATTGGTAGCTTGCAACAATGATCCACGATTAGGGTTTTGCAAGCTTGCCTTACAAAAAGAATTGACAAAGTATATATAGCAGTCATAGTTTCGCTGACAGTTAACTGTCATGCCGAAACTATAGTTTCGCCCGACAGATCACAAGTTCGCCGGGTAAACCAAAACAGCAAACTGTGAGCGAATGTATAGATTCGCTCACAGTTTCGCTGGACTGTCAAAACTACTAATTACTAAGAACATACAAAAGGAAACTAACAAAAGTCCTATTACAATATAAAGTAAACAACTATACTAAAGTGAGTCCAACCTAACATGATCTTCAATACTCCCCCTAGGTTGGACCTCACTATCTTCACTTGTCTTGATTTGACTCGTCGGCTCCAGTTTCCTCTGCTGTTGTTGATCTATCTTCATCACCTCCTGCAGCAACATCTTCAGAAGCTTCAGCCACTGATCCTCCAAGGTTCTTTCCTGCATCACTAGCTTCTTCGGAATGACCACTAGCCTTCGCAAACTACCTGGTCAAATCTTGAATATCCATGGCAAAATCATCCTGGGCTCTCACCCTTTTAGCTAACCTCTTAACCTCCGCCCTTACTCCTCTTATCTTGTTTGCAACATTCATAAACAGACTGGCCTCTTTCTTGTTTCCTCTCCAGCCCCAGCCTTAATGTGATTTTCACAAAGAACCAAAAGATCTTCATCACTGAAGCTAAATAACTCCATCGGGTCAAACACCCTAAACTCTTTTCCATGTTTAGCTCTAATCACCGCCTCTCCAGTATTGTTGTCATAAAACCACTTTTCAAAGTCCTGTAGTTGTGGGGAAGAGGATCAGCCAATCTTACCCTATTTACAGTCTTTGGAGGTTTGACTCTCAGTACAATCCTTCCTTTACCTGTCTCCCAATCTTTATCTTTCTTTGACCTTTTTCTTTCAGCTTTCATATATCCAAACGACTTGAAATTATCATTAAGTCCATTTTTTATTTCCTTCTCAAGAAATAATGCTCTTTCACTTAAGTGAGCATTGATCAAAGGCAAATTGGCAAACGTCTCAGATCCCATTTGGGCAAGGTCTTAAAAGCCTTCCTCTTAAGCATATAGCTGATATTTCCTCCTCTTCTTTTGATCATGAACATCTTTAAACTGGGATTTTAGCACCAACTTATGATCTTCTTATCTGCTTCCTTCCTGTTTAATCCCTCCAGATTTTGAAATAAGGGAGTAATTTCTTCAACCTCCTTCTCCTTGACCAACCAATCATTCTTGTCCATTTCAAACACATCAGCATCATCTTCTCCCTTCTTAGCAACATAAATCAGTGGTCGCTCATCAACTTCATAAAATTCTGGTTCTGAATCATAGTCTACCAATTGTTCATCTTCCTCCTCTTCATCAACCAACTCTTTCCCTCTATCAGATACTCCTCGGTGGTAGCTGTAACAACAACTTCTTCACCAACAATATCTTTATCAAAATCAAACTGCAAGTTTACAAACCCAGCCTCAATAATATCTTCATCATCCTTTCTTCCAACATCCTCTCTTGGTATCTCCTGTTCTCCTTCTTCAGTATTTGCTGCTCCAGAAGTACCTCTCCTACCTTAGTTGATGTACCCCACATTCAAAAATGAGTACTTAGATGTATCAGTCAAATCATCTAACTCAGATTGAGTCAGTTGACTAGGTAGGCCGGCTGCAGCTTTCATTTGAGTAATCTCCTCAAACAACCTCCTAATCAGTTTATTTTTGTCAACTAACATTCTTTGCATTCCCTCAATCATCTCATCCTTCTGTCTTTCTCTGATCTCTTGATTGGTAAGTATAGTCTTAATCATACTCAACTCATTCACCAACGAAGTATTAGATTACGCATCACATCCTCATCAAGAGTTGCACTATCTCTTTCTTCTGGCTGTAAATCCCTCATGTCTATGTTTGGTTCTCCGCTCAGGCTCAACAAAATCAGTTTTCTTCTTAGATCTCCTTTCTTTCTCTACCCTGATCTCCTCGGTTGTGCATCAATATCCTCTTTAAAATCATAATCCTTTTCTTTAGCGTATCTCTTCCTTTTCTTAGTAGCATCAGCTTGTTGTACCCTTGTTTCTTCAGCCCTTTTACTCTCAGACTCATCAACCCGTCTAATATAATTCCAGCGTTCTGGAGGATACATATTCTCCCAGCGATGGGTGATTTTACCAGTAAAATCATGACCGATAGCACAGCTATCAACAAAAATACGAGGGTTCATCTGCACCAGTCTCTTGATTTCACCATGCTTTGGAACATCAGGAATAAGATCATCAAAAATCATCTGAAGAAAGCGAGGGTATAATAGCCATTTGTCTTTCTTCACAGCCATCACATTCTCTGCCATACATGCAAAAATCAGTCTAGCTATGTTGGCCTTCTCCCCTTTACAGCACAACACCATAGCTTTAACCCAATCGAGATTAAGTCCATCGGATCCACCTTTACGGTGATCTAAACACATATATAAAAACATGAGTGATATATCTCCACTCCTTAGATAAGAAAGACTTTTTGATCTCTTTCCTTGAACAAAAAGCTGGTCACTCATATCCCATTCGTCTGAAAGCTTGAAACACATCAGACTCTGTCATATCCACATCTCTAGAATCATCATCTAGTCTAAGAATCCTAGAAACACTCTCAGCAGTGATAGTCACATCATGATCAATAACTTTGGCAGTGATTCTCTGTACATCTCCTCTAGTATCGTATTCTGCTTATCTCCAAAAATCTCTAATATGAAGATCATAAATAGTAGGTGAGTGAGAAATAGCATAGGCAATAGGTGATCTCTGAAGCCATCTGATACAGTCACGAAATCCAGCTGCCTTGGGAAGAGTATCATCTAAAATAGCAGTAGTGATGTTATTCCTCTCATCAAATTTGAGATTTGCCATGATAACCTGAAAAGGGAAACAATTAAATTTGAATGAGAAATAATGAAAATAAGAAAATAAGACTAAAACAAAAGAAACTAGCAGTTTCGGCAAGCAAAACAATTTTTCGCTCACTAAGACATGATAGTTTCGCTGAACACAGGCAGTTTCGTCAAAGAAAACAAACAATTTCGACAAGCGAAACAATAATTTCGCTCATTGAGACTTGCTATTTTCGCAGAACAAAAAGCAATTTCGACAAGATTAATATAGATTAAAGAAGTTTCGCAATTAGTTTCTCCAAGCACAAACATAGTTTCGCTGTTACAGATTAGTTTCGCTGTTCTAAAATTAGTTTCGCTGTTCAGAAGAAAACAAGATCAAGCGAAACTGTGCAAGTTAAAGACCAGACATTGCGAATTTAAAGAAAATATGGCGAAACTGTTAAGTTCGCCCGGACAGCATAACTTTACAGTTTCGCTGAAAAGAAGAGAACTTTCATTCAGTTTCGCAGAAGAATCAGTAGTTTCGCTGAAAGAACAGCGAACCCACCGAAGAGTCACAATCCAAATTACTTAAATGGAGATGATTTTAACCAGATTAAAGATGTATCAAGGTTCGAAACTCACATGCGAAGCAAATAACACAAATTATCAGTCCAAAACACAAACACAGATCAAAATCGCCAAGAAAAGTCACCGAGAAACCCTAAGAACTACACTGAACGATTTTGCGAAATTATGAGAAAAATTCGCAAACATGACTTAAATAGCAAATAGTTTCGCAGACAGCGAAACTATAAATTCGCCCGGCGAATTTACAGTCTCGCCCAGTGAAACTGTAATTTCGCTAGGAGATAACTAGTTAACAACTTATTAGCAAACCTAGCGAGATTGCAGTTTCGCTTTGCGAAACTATTAGCGAAAGAATAATTTCGCCACCAATATTTATTTAATTATAATTAATTTTTTTTATAATAAGTTTTTTATTATTATTTTTATTATTATTATTATATATATATATATATATATATATATATATATATATATATATATATATATATATATATATATATATATATTTATTAATAACTTGAAGCTCATCACATAATGATATCTAAATTAATCAGAGATCACATTCTCTAAATATTTATGAACATAAAGATGATCAAAAATCATCTACCAGCCATGAGATCATACTGAATACAAGATCTGATCATAATCTGCACAGAAACAACTGAAATTAGAACAAATCAATAACGATTGTTGATATAATTGTCCACTTAAACTCATGTCTTATCCTTTTTCAACAAACAGCTTATGATTCGTTTAAGGTTCGATTAGATGCTTTAGAATGTTAGGACCCCACAATCATTTGGTAAAAACCCTCACCCAACCTCAGGATTTCTTGAATATTGAATCAATCTTCATAGAACAAGGCTTGTTGGATTAAAAGAACCAATGAGCCTGATCAGAAAAAACCTCTAAGTCCCACAGACATTACAACTGCTGAAGAAGATTACAACAGCTGAAGACATCAGCTGATTACAAAGGTCTGAAGACAAAGTCTGAAAGCAAAGAACTGAAGACAAAGTCTGAAAGCAAAGAACTGAAGACAAAGTCCGAAGATGAAGTGCTGAAGACAAAGACTGAAGACCAGAGTGATCAGCAGTTGTCACAACAGCTGAAGTTGTTAACTTCAGTAGTTGTGATGGTTTTACTTTTCAGTACTTGTAACTTTACATTTCAGTAGTTTATTATTTCAGTAGTTGTTAGTCAGTAGTTTCATGTAATTGTACTTAGCATTCACTGAGATGTAATCAGTTGTTGAGAACATCTCAGTAGTTTGCATATTTCAGTTGTTTTTTGTAAATTCTGTTAGATGTCACTGTCAAGTGACATCAGCAGACGTCACATTCCTCTATATAAGGGATGTTTAACCTAGCTGTATTCTAACCGAAGCATTACGCGTGAATGAAAACATTCCTTTAACAGAAATATTTCTCTATAATTGTGAATGATTGTCTTGCATATTCATTACTTTTCTTGCTTGAATTCGATCTTAATTCGTGATATTCTGCTGCATAATTAAAACCTAATTGATCCGATCCTATCAAATGGTATCAAAGCAGGTTAATCATTGATTGATCTAACAATTGATCATTGAAACTGTTCTTTTGATAGCAAAGGTTGATCGAATTAGTAGTTTTGCAAGAATTGATTATAGAGATTGATTTTCTGTGCTTCCGGTTCATTAATTGTGATTCTAATTGTGTTTTCTAAGTGTGTTGTGGAGTTTTCTAACTAGACCGATTTAATCTCCTTGGATTCAATTGAATTAGTGAAAATGACTGCCTCAATGAATGATCCTCACAATACTGGCTCCTCAACTAAGCCTCCAATGCTTGTTAGGAGTGAGTATAACATATGGCAACGCCGAATGCTCCATCACCTGTCTGTTAACAGTTCAGGTTGTTGGAAGTCTGTGGTTCATGGACCATACAAGCCTATGGTGAGTAATCCTGAAACCAAGGAGATGGTTCCTAAAAACAAGGAACAATATTCTGATGAGGATTTAAAACTGTTTGAGATTGATGCTAAAGCCCATGGAATTCTGGCCATGGCACTGCCTAATGAAATCTATTCTGGGCTCATGCATCATGAAAACTGCTTATGATCTCTGGGTTGCTCTAAAGGAACAATTTGAGGAACTGATGAGGTCTTAGCAAACAACAGAGAAATCCTTGCCCAGCAATATGAGACATTCTCTCATATGAAGGGTGAGACACTAACTCAACAGTTTGAGCGGTTTTCATGTTTAATTTCAGAGCTTAAAATGGTTCAACATGAATACAAAAACAGCCAGATGAATAACAGATCCTCAGATCCCTGCCTGAGAGATGGGATACTTACACCATTGTCCTACGCTCTAGTGCAAATCTGGATACTCTATCTCTCACCCAACTTCATGGGAAACTCTTAACATTTGAGAGAGAGATAGAACAGAAAAGGAAACTATCTTCATCTGGAAAGCTCACTGATGAATTTGTACCAGGCAATACTGCTCTGGTTGGTCATGAGTCTGAATATGCTTCATCTGAAAGTTCATATGATGAGCATATTGATTTCTCTTCAAACAGTGGAAATCATGCTTTTGTTGGAGTTGAGGGAAACTCAGGCTTTAATGTTGATAATTTGTGTTTATGATGGATGATTTGAAAGGAATTGCTGATGATGATCTGGAAGAGATGGATATTTTGAGCCAAATGGCATTGATTAATATCAGATCTCAAAAGTTTTATAAGAGAACAGGTAGGAAATTTCCTGGTCTCTCTGGCAAAACCAAGGTTGGTTTTGACAAGAGTAAGTTGAGATGTCACAAGTGCCACAGACTTGGACATTTTGCTAGAGAGTGTAGATCATCTGGATCTAACTCATCTGCACCCTTTGTGACTTTTCCAAGTAATAATTCACAATCCAAAGGGCAACATCCTACCAGTTCTGATCATCATTCACAACATCAATCATCTCCTGCCTACTTTGTCCCTCAAATCCCCATGCCATATCCTTATCCATGTTTTTACATGCCTCAGTCTGGTCAAGTTTCAGTACCAATGGCTCAACAACCACATGCTCTACCTGATCCTCAGCTTTTTCACACCTGAGGTTGTTGACTGGAGCAGCCTACCAGATGATGTCTCTAGTTATTCTGAGCAATTTGCTAGTGCTGGTCAACATGGTGGTGACAATCCTTTTGGAAACCTTGCTTTAATGGCCCTGGAATCTACTGATGACAATCCTTCATCATCACATACCACAGGTATCTTCTGAGGCTAAGGCCAAGATATGGTCTGAATCATGCATAGCTACTTTTGTTTCTATTAGGGAAGCAAATGTAGCTTTAATTAATCAAAATCTTGACCTAGAAAAGGCAATTTCCAAAAGAAAATCTGAGTTTGAGTCTGTTTTAAAAGAGAAGGATGAAGAGATTTATAAACTTAAATGTCAAATTACTGATGAAAAGGCAAAGGTAGAGGTCATTCTAGAAAATCACAAGAATCTCAAGGAAACACTTGCAGCTACCCAAGTTGATTGTGAACGAAAGGTAACATCCTGCAAGGGATTTGAAATGCTTCTCAGTAAGCAAACTGCTTCCAATGTGAAGTTTGGGATTGGGTATAATCATACCATACCTCCCACAGATTTTACTCCAAAGTTAGAAGTACAATCTGAGGTTGAGAGTCATTCCCAAACCTCATCATCAGGTGTTTCATCCTCTATTGAAAATTCAAAATCTGAGGATGAAGATAGTATGAGTATCTCAGTTAATCAAATAACTGATGATCCCACTGCTTCGAAACACTTGATCAAGAAGAGGCTAGGAAATTCAGGTGTTGTTCCACAAGGTACTCAAAGTACTTAAGGGCAAAACACAACACCTGAAGAGCATTTTAAATCAGAGGAAAACAAGCATTCCTTGACAACTGCTGAAGAATCTATCAGGATTCTAAAAAATACTGATAGAAAACCACTGAAGAAGAAACCTTCAGTTGTTGAAAATCCTTCAGTACTTCCCAAAAGTACTGAACGGAAGAAAGTACTGAAGAACAAATCTTCAGTAGTTTCATCAACTTCAGCAGTTGATCAAGAAAAGATGAAAAGAAAACCATGTGAAATATGTGGTTTGTTCAATCATCTGACTGATGAATGCTGGTATAGCAAGGGTTTAAAATTCAATAAAAAGAAAATCATTAAGCAGGAAATGCATAAAATGAAAATGAATTTCAAACCAAGTTTGTACCACAATCATCTCATTCTGATAAACCTAAGCTTTCTCAAAATGTCACTAAGGAGGAAGGGGTTTTTTCAAACAACAACTGCAAATATTCCTCAGGGAATATTGAAAACTCAGACTAAATCTGTGTCTTTTCAAAAGAAGGGTGTAGAGAATAACAAGAACAAATCATCTACAAGTACTGATGTGTCAACTGAGTTGAAAACTCTGTCAACAAATCAAACACAACTTGTGATGATGGTTCAACATCTATTGGGGGAGAGTTAACCAATTAGATGTTTTTGTGACTAAACCACTGAAAAGGATACCCAAGCCAAAATCCAAGGAATCCTTTTCAGCATCATCTACATCTTCAAAAGCTGTTAATCATGCACAACGTGTTAGTTAACATCTGTTGATGAAAACAGACCCAAAACAAAAAGGTTTGGGTCTCAAGGCTAACTAATGTTTGTGATAAATGCAGGGTTTCTTCATCATGCCAAAGAAGCATCTGGTATGTGAACAGTGGAGGGTCATGCATATGACATGGAGCAGCTCTCTTCTTCATGACTATTCCCAAAGGAAGAAGGGATTTGTTTCTTTTGGAAATGATGCCAAGGGTACATCATTGGGAAGGGTTTTGTCTAAAATGGAGATAAGATTTGATGATGTAACCATGTGGGAACCTCAAATACAAATCTTGAGTGTCAGACAAATGTGTGATAAAGGGATGTTGCACTTTTCAAAGTCAAAACTAGGGATTCTATCTTCCACATTTTTGCCAAGATGACAAATATTGGATGAGTATACTCTCCTGAAGGCCAACGGATTGGAAGAGTATATATGCTTAATCTACAAAGAAATTTGTTAGGACCTGGTATTTGAACGAAATACCTAGTGATTGCGTGTTAAACCAACTCAAATAGTGCGGAATCCTATTTGATTGGCGATCCAATCAGTGAGAACACACGATGAATCAATCAAGAATTGAAATCAACGTCAGAAATCGATTAGGAACCGATCTGATGTGTTCTGTGAACTTGGAGAACGATTTGGGAGGCTTCTGGACGGCTAGGGTACGTCTGGAATCGTAATGGGATGAATGCTTACGTTTTCCCACGAATTGGGTCTATTTATAGGTTAGTATTGTTCAATCGTGCGACTGGGCCATAAGTATGGTTCAGTCGTGCGATTGAACCATGCGGTTGATTCATCCGCACGACTGAGTGTTCAGTCGTGCGACTGAGCCAATCTTATGTGTCAATCATACGACTGATCCAGTCTCCTGTTCAATCGTGCGATTGAGTCAATCGTATGAAGTTATTCATGCGTGTGGTCCATTCGCATGGGCCATTCGCATGAGAACTTCATTAAGTTAAGTTTGAATGTTTTAATTAATATAACATAATGTGCAATCATTCAAACATTCATAAACCCAATCAATTCAATCACAACTTATTAATGAAATATTAAACATCACAGTAACAAACAATTCATATCATTTCATTAATTGATACAATTACATCATAATCAGACAGACAAGATTCTATTACATTACAAATCATGATCTAGGGACATACATGCATCAACAAACTCCCCTTGGACCTAGATCTATCTAATCTCTTGTCTTCTGCATCACCTCCTTATACTTCTTGTACTTCTCCTCTTTAGTGACTCCTGCGTGTATCTCAAACGCAAAGCAAAGTCGTATAACATTTTGGAACTGGAGGGCTTGTACAATGTCTTGTGTGTCATAGAACAGTGGCCACTTGTATAATGTGTAGACATCATTAGCAGACAAGTTGGTTAGCCACATTGGGTCGAATACCCTGATAGTATCCATTTGTCCCTCTTTATTCAAAACTATGACAGCTTCAGCGGTTCTCCAATCATAGTACCACCATTTGAAGTGTGGAGTGAAGTCCTGTGGCATTTCCCTGAGAGGGATTCTCGACATAGTACGCGGGGGACTCCACTTCAGCACAATCTTGGGTTTGCCAGTAATGGCATCAACCTCAGACCTTCTTATATACCTCGTAGGCTGTTGGGGTCTGAAGTTAACCCATCTGGTGTGGTACTCCTTCTTCAGGGCAGCCTCAAACCAGCCTGACATCTTTCTTGGGTCAGCATACAGCAGCTTTAGCTTAGCCAGCTGGTTGAGCTCAAAACCAGGTAGAGTCTTCAGATCATGTGGGAACCTGAAGTACTCTATGCCCTGCTCCCTCTTAACTGCATAAGCGTTAAGGTCATTAAAATAAGCCCATGAGATAATCCTGCCTGACACCTTATGGTGTTTCTTGACTCTGTAGAGCTTGGTGTAGGCATCTCTCTTTGGTGCAGCACGCTGGGCTCTTACTTCTTCAAAACAGGCAGCCCACTCAGCCTTGCGAATATCTACGTCTGCATTGGAGGCTTGGGCTGTTCCTTCAGTCTTTTCCGTTTCCTGCTCCATCTTGTCTAGTACCTCAAAAGTATCACTGACTAGGGATTCACCCAGATTGGGGACCACATTTCCCTCGGCGTCAGCATACTGAGGGTACTCTTCTGCAGTAATGTCTTCAACCTCAACTTCATCAATGTCATTCAGTTCCTCATCACTGGTTGAATCAACTGTTGGAGCGTCCTTGACTATTTCATCGGGATTGAGTCTGAACATCTCTGCCAGTTGCTCATCAGACAGGTCATGAATTATTTCCCCTTCTTCAGGGGTATAACTCACAGACCGTCTCACTATCCCTTGTAGGTCAAGAATCATGGTTAATTGAGTCTTGACCATTTGAAGGGGAGCAAAGTCAAACTCATCCCTTTGAAAGTTTGGATCTGTTTGATATAAACATTCAACACATAAACCATTAGTAATTAATCAAACAGACTTATATTAACTTAATATATAAACATTTAATACACTTGTTTTCATTACATGATTCAAGTACAAAATAAATAAATACATAAGACATCTAATCAGTACTTTGTCTTGAATCTGGGGGTGTGTCGCTCGGAGGAGCAGAAGTAGTGGATGACTGGTCCTGTCGATGCTTAGATCTCCGCTCTTGACCTGAAGCAGAGGCCGATGCAGCCGCATCCCCTCCTTCTGCTTCGTCATCATCATCACGTCCTTCTGTCCTGTCTTCTTCAGTCTCCTCATCATCATCATCTTCCTCATCATCATCATCTTCTTCATCATCACCATCTCCATCATCACCTTCCTTTAGCTTCAGGGGCTCATCCTTCGACCCCTTCAGCCTCAGCATAATAGTCTTGTTGGTCGTCTCCAACTCCTCTATACGTTTGACGGACTGAGCCTGCATGTCCTGGAGTTGGGACACCTCGACTCTCTGCTGGTCGATCACCCGAGCCTGCTCTGCCAGTTGCTGAGACTGGGCAGCAGTCAGGTCGGTCAGCTGGCGGATCTGCGCCGCCTTCTCCTCATCTGCAGCAAGCAGACGCATCACCATACGGTTTAGCGCTGAGAGCTGCTCCTCTACCCCGATGTGAGGTAGAGTGAATCCATAAGCATGTGAAGGCTGGGCTGAAGGTCCAGCATGATGTGTGGTGGTGGTGGTGGCAGTGCAGTGTGAATATGGGTGGTGGGCTGATGCTGGTGAAGTAGGTGTGAATGGTCTGGTGGTGGATGGGAAGGATACGGTGGTGGTAGGTAAGGGTGGTGGGTGGTAGTGGGAGTAGGGAGTGTGGTGGTGGCTGTGGTGATGGGTGGTATGTCAGTAGTGGTGGTAGTGGTAGCTGTGGTGGCGGAAGTAGTGGCAGTAGTAGTGACGAAGGTCAGGCGACGCTTCTTCTTCTTCAAACCATGGGGTTGAGCCATCCGCTTCCTCCTAGTCCCGGTGGAAGTGGATGCTCCCCCTGCAGCTCTGCTCACTGAACCCGGAACATAGTTCGGGTCAGTCTCTCTCTCTGAGGAGTCCCGAGGGTGTTCACCAACCACCCTAAGCCCGTGGTCTGTGGGAACAACTTTTGTCCTGGTGAGGGGCTCCTCATCTGACTCCTCCTCCTCTAGATCACCAGCCACAAACTCTTGATGGAAACCGGCCATCTCAGCGACCTCTCCGGCAGTGGCTGACCCCGGGGGAATAACGTCTGAATCAGTGCCTCTGATGGGAGCAGGCATATCATCCCCGGCGTCGCCGCTATCATCATCATCAGAGTCAGTATCTGGTATGGCAATATGCTCAACATCCGAATCACTGTCATCGTGGCGCCACTTTCTCTTGGCTGGCGCCACATAATCAGCACGGGCCAAATGCCCAAACAACCTCCTGACAGGGGGCTTCACCTGCTTCCCCCTGTATACCTTCATCCGGCCGAGTGTAGTGTCGTCCATAACCTCAAGAACAACAGCATCCTCCTTCTCCTTCGGCAGGGAGGGAAGCTTCTGGTCAATGATCATCTGTATAAATCTGGGGTACATACAGAAGCCTTCCTTCCCTTTCCCCTCGATGTTCTCCACCAGGTAGGTGAATATCATCTTGGAGAAGCTGAACGGGTGGTTCAGCACCAACGCAGCATACGCGTTCTGGATCTGGATCTGGTCGGAGAGCTCATCAAAACCTCCCTTCCTGGAAGCTATACACTTTAGCAGCACGTGCGCAAGGTACTTAAACTGGGGACAGAGGTTACTCTTGTTGAGTACCCCAGCATTGATGTCCCCAGAGTACTTGGCTCTCATAAACATCCTCTGACAGTGAGGGGGTGTAGACGAGTAGGACAATCCGCATCATCCCCAAACTGTAGTACAATCCTCAGATCCTCCTCTGATATAGTGATAGCCTCACCAAAATCGAGCTCCTGATGCAATGAGGCTCAGTGGATCTATCTACAGACGCGCCTTCCCAGAAGGCCTGCTGCACTGATCTGTATGGTGTGCATGGAGTAGATATGGCATGAGCGATCCTGGATCTCTGCAGAAATGTAATAATGCCTGCGAAGTCAGCTGCGTTCCTGGATGTCAAATCCAGATGAGCACATATGTTGTGCTTGGTGCTCATGTTCCATCGACTCGCCATCTGTAACACATAACAATATAAACGTTAGTTCCGTTGGCTAAGAGTATAATGCAACACTTAGACTTTGAATCAACTATCTGTCATGCGATTGAGGTTGTACGACTGAAGACAGTCGTGCGACTGAATCGTGCGATTGAGGTTCAGACGTGCGAATGACCTCATGCGCACGACTGAGTGTGCGACTGGACTCATGCGCATGTACTCTTATGCGGTTACACCAGTCGTGCGACTGAGTCTCATTCGCATGATTCAGTCGTGCGGTTAAGTGAATCGCTCCCTTCAGTCGTGCGACTGAAGTTCATCCGGACGACCAGTCGTCTGTCTCAGGTGTTCAGTCGTCAATCGTTCGAATCCTCACAAACTAAGTCTTATAACTCAATTAACCGGTTCATTAGTGTCGCATTCTCTTTACTAAAACCTGTTTTACTTAATTTTAACATTTTGCTTGGTTTTAATAGGTTATTAGGGTTTGCTTGTCTCGGTCACTTTTCACAGTCGAACAATCCCAATTAGGGTTCCAATATTTCTGTTTTTGATGGAAGAAGACTTCAAAATACCTGTATGATGATTAGCGAACGTCAGTAACACACAATCAACGATAAACTAAGGCAAATCAAATTTTGGCAGAGTAACGGTAGGGAGTGCGATTTAGAGGCGATTTGAGGGTGATGAGTCTCTGCGACCGACTCCACCTCTATTTATACCAACCCTAGATCCAATCGTGCGACTGAGTTCATACGCGCCTTTCAGTCGTGCGAGTGGGACTCAGTCGTGCGATTGGGTCAGTCGCCCTTCTCCAGTCGTCCGACTGAAGTTCAGTCGTGCGACTGACTCACTCGTTCGTACTTAATCCTCCGACTGGACTAATCGTATGGTCCATTCGGTTGGATGGTCCATACTCATAGTTCATTCGTGCGAATGGACTTCATTCGTATGGTTAGCCCATACGTATGGTCCATTCGTGCGAATGGGTCATACTTAGTCCATTTTCTGCCATTTTTACCAATTTACTTTTAAACTCTTTTAGATTAATTAAATTAACATTATGAGCCTTTGATCATCTCAGACATGATCCTTTTATTTTGAAAACACTTTGATCACCTCAGACATGATCTTTTAACTACTTTGGTCACCTCAGACGTGACCATTTTAAAACACTTTGTCACCTCAACGTGACTAATTTAACCTTTCAAAGCACATATGGTCATCTCAGACATGACCCTTTTAGTGAGTTGATTCCTTCTGATTTTCCTGATGTAGCCCGACACTTGACTCAAATTAAAACTTAAAACGACTAACTAATTTAAGACTTTAAACTAATTATATAAACAGACATAATTTTGGCTTTTTGTGAGAGATAAATCCAGAGATTGATATCTACGGGATTTGGTTCGGGAATAGATAGCTTCAACTTAGATTGATCATATCTGGACCAATTCGAATTTTGGAATCATACAGGCAATTCAAATCATTTGGGACTAGTTATTAAACCTTTTGATGCTCAAGTTCTCGGTGTTCATCCAGGGTCGTTAGCAACATAAGGAAATCATACTGAAACTCTTAGATTTTCACATTGATTTGAACCTTTGAGAATGTAGCCACAATGATTGTCAGTATGTTTGTCCACTTAAATCCATACACAGACTTTTGACACAGACTGGTGACTTATTTAGGTTTAATTATTTCAACTAACATTTGTGGATCCCACACTTATATGGTGATCAACATTCGTCAGGAGCTTTTGAGCGGTCTACGGGTATTATTACAAGAAGATACTATGAATGAACTACTGCAGCTAGAAGATGGCAGTTTCCAATCTTCCCAGCAACTAGTCCATCATATGAATGAACTACTGCAGCTAGAAGATCCATATGCTCTCGTGCTACTTCTATGGTCACATTACCGAGGTTCTCGGTCTTCAATTTGGTAGCACTTGCTTCTGATCCAATATAGTGGGTACATGACGACCCTGACGTGTCTGATCCAGAAGGAGAAGCATGTAAAGGACCTGACGAGCTAGACACAAATGCTGTCTGGAGAGGTGCTCCAGATGTCTTAGCTTGAGGCGTGGTGTTGTATAAAGCTGGGTTTTGTGTATACGAAGACTTCTGTGCTCTATACTTCATCCTTAGTGCTTCTTCACGCAGCTTGAGAATGAAGTCATTTATATCCACCTTTACAAGCATTCCATTCTGTCTAAGATTAGACACGAATGAAGCCCACTTATCAGGCAATCCGTCTGCGAAGTTGCTTACTTTCTCTTCCATAGTCGTTTCACTCCATGTGTATGCAACTCGCTCATCAAGTGGTAGAATCTGTCTATGACTTCATCTAAACTCTCATTACCAATCGATGAGAAGTTATCGAATTCCTTCTTTAACTCCTTTGCCTTGATTGCCTTCAACGATGCATTCCCATCATATCTCTTCTCTAGCTCATCCCACAGTTTTTTGGACTGCTTGTTCTCTGAGTACTGGTGGAATATGTCTTTGGGGATAGACTGAGTGATCAATGCATAAACCTTTTTCTCTGCATTGTACTTTACTTTCTGTGCGTCGGTCATCCCGCTTAACGTTAACTTAACTCCACCTGCTCCCACCGGTGTACTATAACCGACCTCTATAGCTTCCCACAGATTAGGATCTACTCCATTGAGGTAGATCTCAAAACGTTGTTTCCAGTGGGGAAACTCATCTAAAGTCAAGAGCTTTGGTGGTTTATTGTGATTACCCACCTCACTCTCAAGCAACAGTAGGTTCTGAATCCTTGAGTCCTTCCCAGCAGTAAAGGCTGACATCAGATCTTCCATGGCTAATAAACTTGGTATCTAATCGAATAAACTTTAACTGATGTGACTGAAGGATGCGAATGGTCTAATCGTGCGTATGAACTCTGCGATTGGTTCAACCGTGCGACTGAACAGGGCGAATAGTTCAGTCGTGCGAATGAACCTGGTGCGTATGAGCTATGCGAACGAACGGTTTCAGTCGGCCGAATGAAGGTGCGACTAGGTCCAATCGTGCGAATGATGGAATGGAATCCGAATGGAGTCCGTGCGAATGGGTCACTCGTGCGACTGAAGCTGCTGTTTTGCGAAAATTTCTAGGTTTGACGGGTTTCAGCCGTAAAAATTCGAAATTTCGCAAGTCCAAATCGCCTAAGTCCGTAGAAACTGAACTTCGATGAGCAGGAAACGTCCAAGATCACTTTTGATGCCAAAGATTGTGTTTTTTCGTGCAAAAACACAAACTTTTATGCAATCTTGATTGAATCAACACGAAATCAAGAGCCAAAGCTCTGATACCACTTGTTAGGACCTGGTATTTGAACGAAATACCTAGTGATTGTGTGTTAAACCAACTCAAATAGTGCGGAATCCTATTGATTGGCGATCCAATCAGTGAGAACACACGATGAATCAATCAAGAATTGAAATCAACGTCAGAAATCGATTAGGAACCGATCTGATGTGTTCTGTGAACTTGGAGAACGATTTGGGAGGCTTCTGGACGGCTAGGGTACGACTGGACCTGGTAATGGGATGAATGCTTACGTTTTCCCACGAATTGGGTCTATTTATAGGTTAGTATTGTTCATCGTGCGACTGGGCCATAAGTATGGTTCAGTCGTGCGATTGAACCATGCGGTTGATTCATCCGCACGACTGAGTGTTCAGTCGTGCGACTGAGCCAATCTTAT
Organism: Flaveria ramosissima; assembly: GCA_025215565.1. NCBI lineage: Eukaryota > Viridiplantae > Streptophyta > Magnoliopsida > Asterales > Asteraceae > Flaveria > Flaveria ramosissima. The sequence goes on from CM046039.1 coordinate 58,901,414, forward strand.
GTGTCAATCATACGACTGATTCAGTCTCCTGTTTCAATCGTGCGATTGAGTCAATCGTATGAAGTTATTCATGCGTGTGGTCCATTCGCATGGGCCATTCGCATGAGAACTTCATTAAGTTAAGTTTGAATGTTTTAATTAATATAACATAATGTGCAATCATTCAAACATTCATAAACCCAATCAATTCAATCACAACTTATTAATGAAATATTAAACATCACATGTAACAAACAATTCATATCATTTCATTAATTGATACAATTACATCATAATCAGACAGACAAGATCTATTACATTACAATCATGATCTAGGGACATACATGCATCAACAAAATTGATCTAAAAGGCCATCCATGTTTGTTCTCAAAGCCTCTCCTCAAGAATCTGAACTATGGCATAGAAGGCTGGGTCATGTGAATTTCAAGAACATGAATCAGCTCATTCATCATGGGTTAGTAAGAGGCTTGCCATTGAAGGAGTTCAAGTGTGATGATACCTGCCCAGCTTGCTTAAAAGGAAAGCAACACAAAGCTTCATTCCCTTCTATAGAAGAACCTAAGTCCACTGCCTGCTTGCAATTACTGCACATGGATCTTTTTGGTCCTGTGAGAGTAATGAGCATGGCAAAGAAAAAGTACTGTCTGGTAATTGTGGATGATTACTCAAGATATGTATGGACTTTCTTCTTGCACTCCAAGGATGAGGCAGCTCAAAGTATTATCTATTTGTGTTACATGTGGAAAAGCAGCATTCACTTCCAGTTAAGTGTGTGAGAAGTGATAATGGGACAGAGTTAGGAATCACACCCTTGATGAATTCTATTTGTCTAAGTGAATCAAAAGACAATATTGTATTCAAGAACTCCAGAGCAAAATGGAGTGGTGGAGAGAAAGAACAGGACCCTGATTGAAGCTGCAAGGACAATGTTGGCTGACTCTGGTTTGCCACTAACCTTTTGGGCTGAAGCTGTCAATACAGCTTGCTGTGTTCAGAATAGAGTATTAGTGAATCAAAGGTTGATGAAGACTCCTTATGAGCTCTTACATCATTTGGCTCCTTTGATTTCATTCTTTAGAGCTTTTGGGTGTCCTTGTTATATTCTTAACACAAAGAGTATTCTTCAGAAGTTTGATTCCAAGGTGGATGCAGGGTATTTTGTTGGGTATTCCTCTACTTGCAAGGCATACAGAGTTTTCAACTGCAGAACAAAGATTGTTGAAGAAACTTTGCATGTCAAGTTTAATGAATCCCCAAAAGACAAGATTCCTCAAAACCCTGTTGAGATGTTTGACTTGGACATACTGCAATATGTTCCATATCAGCCTCCACCTGTTATGGTCTGAAGATCCATCATCTCCAACTGAAGATACAAATGCAAGTTGTAGTGATCATCTGCCTAGTTCTACTACACTTGATGTTCCTGTAGCCTCAGCAGCTCCATCCACAACAAATGCTGATGAAATCTCTGAATTTTCTACTTCATTTGAACTGCCATCTCAGTCTAGGTTTCAAGAGTCTACATCACATCTGCTACTGCTGAATCTTCTACAAACACATGCACATATATTATTGCATATCAAGAATTGAAGAATCATCCTATGTCCCAGATCATTGGTGACATAACTGCTGCTGGTGTTAACCAAGAAGTCAATTGTCCAATTTCTGTCTCTATGCTCTCTTCATCAGTCAGCAAGAGCCAAAGAATTATCATGTTGCTTTAAGGGACAATGGATGGGTTGAAGCCATGCAGCTTGAGCTTCTTCAATTTCAAAAACAGCAAGTGTGGGGAACTGGTTCCTCTACCCCATGTTAAGTGTGCAATAGGCACTAAATGGGTGTTTAGGAATAAAACTGATGAAAAAGGCCATATTGTCAAGAACAAGGCCAGACTGGTTGTACAGGGGGTTATCACACAAGAAGGTATTGATTATGATGAAACCTTTGCCCTTGTAGCCAGACTGGAGGCAATTCGTTTGTTTTTAGCTTATGCTGTTTTCATAATCTTAAAGTTTTTCAAATGGATGTCAAAAGTGCATTTTTATATGGTAAATAAAAGAAGAAGTTTATTGTGTCAACCACCAGGTTTTGAAGATCATAAACACCCTGATTGGGTATATAAGCTTGATAAGGCTCTTTATGGGTTGAAACAAGCACCTAGAGCCTGATATGAAACATTATCTAATTTTCTTTTTCAAAATAATTTCACTAGAGGCTCCATAGATAAAACTTTATTCATAAAGAAAGCTGGCATGCATAAGCTCCTTGTTCAAATTTATGTTGATGATATTATTTTTGCATCATCTGATCCACAGTTGTGTGATGCATTCACTAAATGATGCAACAAGAGTTTGAAATGAGTGCAATGGGAGAATTACAGTTCTTTCTGGGTTTACAAATCAAACACTGACTGATGGAACTTTCATTCATCAGTCAAAATACACAAAAGATTTGTTAACCAAGTTTGATTTATAAAACTGTAAATCCTGTTCTACTCCCATGTGCAGCAACACACAACTGGATGCTGATCAAAAAGGTAAGCAGGTTGATGAAACTCTTTACAAATGTATGATTGGTTCCTTGATGTACCTAACAGCTTCTAGACCAGATATTATGTTTGCAACTTGTGTTTGTGCTAGATTTAAGGCTGCTCCTAAGGACTCCCATATGATTGCAGTCAAAGAGGATCTTTAGATATTTGCAGGGAACTAAATCACTAGGACTATGATATTCCACTGGGCACTCTTGTAAATTGGTTGCTTTTTCTGATAGTGACTATGCAGGGTGTAAGTTAACCAGAAAATCAACTTCTGGTGGATGCCAATTTCTAGGCAACTGTTTGGTCTCTTGGCAGAGTAAGAAACAAACATCAGTTGCTACATCAACAGCTGAAGCAGAGTACATTGCAGCTGCAAGCTGTACATCTCATGTACTTTGGCTTCAAAATCAGTTATTGGATTATGACATTACAGAGACTAAGACTCCATTATTAATGGATAGTTCTTTAGCTCTTTGTATTGTTAAGAATCCTGTCCAGCATTCTAGGACCAAACATATTGAGATCAGACATCATTTCATTAGGGATGCTATGAAAAAGGTCTGATTGATCCAAAGTTTGTGCCTAGTGCTGATGAGCTTGCAGATATATTTACTAAGCCTTTGGATAGTGCAACTTTTCATAATCTTGTACTCAGGCTTGGTATGCTCTGCAACTAGAATAATTTGACAACTACTAATGCTCTGAGTTCATAAATACTGATGAGCATTAGTATACTTTTGTCAAAAATAAGTGATGATAAGTCATTTTATCTTCAGTAATTTACAACTACTTAAGACTAAATTACTTAAAAGTTTTGAAGTACCTTATTTGTTAGAAAAATCTGATGTAGTTCAAACTACTGATGTCTTTTTATAAATAAATAGTACTGATGACCAATGAAACATCTGAAAATCAGATGATTTGATGAGTAAATGTCAAGGTCATTGAAACAGCTAAACTTTGTGAATTGACGACAACTACTGTTTCTTTCCAATCAACTGAAGCCAAAACCACGTCTTCAGTAGTTTAACAACTACTGATGACCAACACCAAGTCTTCAGTTGTTTTCAACATCTGAAAGTTAAAACCATGTCTTCAGTTGTTTTCTAACACCTGATGACTAACACCAACACTTTCAGTTGTTTTCCCACAGCCGTTTCATAACCTATATATACCTAACCCTAACTTCAACCTTTTCATAATCCACTTTCCAACGTTCATCTTCCATTAATGCGACCATGCAAATCAAACCTCGACACAACTGTGTTGCTCATCTTACCAAATCACCTTTCTGGAACAAGTTTGATGATTGCTGCTATCGACTTGATGGTTGATTACCAATACCGCACAGCCTTTCTCCTCAATCCAACCATCTACCCCGATACCCTGTGCCAGTTCTGGACGAACGTTACCGTTCATACTGATGAGAATGATGCCACCATCACTCTCCAGTCTTTGTCAACCAGAAACGGGTGATCATCACTCCTGAGATCATTCGTCAAACCCTTGATCTGAATGATGCCACTATCCCACCAAGTACCCAAAAGGCACCATTGATCTTTCTTTTGCTAATCATGGTTATGAAGGTGACCTAAGTGCTACTACCATCCTGAAGAAGCACTTCCATGATGCTAAGCGACTCATATTTCACATGATCAATGTCTGCCTGGCTCCCAAAAAATCCTCTTGGGATCAAATGTCATCCAGATGGCAACAGGTATTATATTCTATCTTTGAACATCAAAATCTAAATTTTTCTGATATTATCTTTTTGGAACTTAAAGATTTTGCATTGAAACCTGTGGCAAATAGATGGATATTATATCCAAGGTTTCTTATGCCAATCATTTTAAACCAATTAAATTCTGATGGCCTTGTTGGCCTTGGAGTCCCTGCTCTGCTGGTTTTGCCAGAAGTATACTCCAGGCACAACTCAAACCCACAACTCAAAGAGGCTGCCAAACTGCTCAAACCCAAGCAGAGGGAACCTACAGCCTCCACCTCCAAATCTAAAGTCCCCTCCAAACCCAAACCAAAGAAAACCAAAAAGGCTACTCAGGGAGTTGAGTCCCCTGATGATGCCCTTGTAGCACAAACGCAGGATGAGACTACAAGCCTTAATCCCTTGTAGTTTCAATGACTCCACCAGCTGAAAACCGCTCAGGTATCCTCTCACAGGATCCTGATGCAACCAATATTGGGGAAACCACATTGCTGGGATCTTTCTCACTTGAGAAGATTGCCCATTGAAGAGCACCACTTCCCCAGGTGCAAACCTTTTCACCCCCATCTCCCACTGATACCACCCCTACAAGCCCAACTGCAGTCATTGCACAAGTGGTGACTCAGCTACATTCCTCTACCCCTCCCAGAAAACCGTTACTACTGGGAAAACCTTAACAGCTGAGGGAGAGGATCAAAATGTAGCTGATATCCAACAGCGTAGGGATTATCAAGTTCAGTCTCCTAGTGTAAATATGGAGACTAGAACATCTGGTGAGGCTACCTCTTCCCCTGTTTCAGCACATGAACATGATGAAGCAGGTATCATCTCTAAGATCTCACCAGAGGCAACTGTCAATGACGGACATGCTCATGAGGCAGGAAGTCCCCAGTTCCAAGACAAGGGGCACATGTGATCACTGATTTACACTCAGCACATGTTTCATGTGATTCACTCAGGAGGTCAACTGATTCAGTTTATACTGATGATGACCTGGGTTTTCTTTGATGTCTTAGCCCAAAATAGTATTCTTGAGGCTGAGGTTTGTAGATTGAAAGATCTGCTTCCCATCATGCCTCAGGAATCAAGACCATCAGCCCAATAAACCCACAGATGGCAGCTTCTTTTGAAGCTTCACCAAACATTGAGCCACTCAAATCAAACAAACCACCAGCCTCTGGTCAGGCACCATTTCTCAGGGAGAGAACCCCTCTGAGCAAATGGTTGCTGCTTTCAAATCTTCCTTACCTCTCATCACATCTATTATTCATAAAACATTGATGAGAGGCTCTCCTAGATATAAATCCCTTGTGACTGATGTTGTGTCCAAGCACCTTTCTGACATTCAAAACCCCTGAACCCAATGGCAACCAAAAAAGGGGAGTCTAAGTCAGTAAAGGATGATAAAAGGAAAGAGTGAAGAGGAAGAAGCTAAGGAAGAGAACAAAGGCAAAGAAAAATCATCACCTACAAAAGAAAGAAAAGTATTGGTGAACAAACTGAAGATGAGAAGAGGTGATGAGATGATCAAAGAAGCTGAATGACAAACATAGCAGATCCATGGACAGGATCATTGATCAGCTCTTTAGGCAAGGATTTGATCTGCCACACTTGACTCAGAGATCAGGAGACTGAGATTCAAGAAATTGAGAATCGATGGGCAAGTTGCAATGACGAAGAATAAAGGGAGAGATTAGAGGCTATGATTAGATTCCTCTCTAAACATTGGGAAGACCTATCATTGAGATTAAATCATGGTCCAGAGATAGCATCTTGGAGATAACTACCAAGATATGCTCATCTGAAAGCTTCAACAAAGGCTTAATCATTGAAGCTCTGGATGAAGCTGGTGCTGGGAAGAGAACTGATATGGCCAAGTTATCCAAAGCCACCCTCACCAACAAAATGATAGAGCAGCCCTTCAAATCTCCCTTACCAAAACAATCTTCCAAGCCAACCTCACAACCAAAACAACCAATATCAAAACCTTCAAAACAACCAACCTCTCAACCTCCAAAACAATCAACCTCACAACCATCTAAACCAATCCCTTCACCCAAGAAACCCATCCAAGATTCCACCAGTGAAGCACCAAAAAGAAAAAGAAGGTTGCTGAGGATGGAAGAAGAAGAAGAAGAGAGGATGAAGAAGACAATCTGCCAATATCTGTTGTTCTTGAAAAGAAGAAACTGAAGCCTAGGAGTCAATCTCAAGCAATAACTCCTGAAACTCAAAGGCAGATAGTTAAGGTCAAAATTGAAGAAGAAGAACAGCAGAAGCAGCATGATGAGAAGTTTCTTAGAATGGTTGACAAGGACTTCCCTCAGTCCTCATCCATTCAAGCTATGAAGATTCATGCTCAGAGGCTGTACACTCTCAGGCATACTTTTCAACATCAAAAGAAAGAGTGAGGATTTGGCCAGATCCCAGGGTTAGTTCTAGAATTCACAAGAAAAATTTACCAAGTAGATATCATGGCCAAGTAAGAAAGACTTTGAATGCTGTAATCATGTTGGCCATGGTAGTCTCACCCTGGGAAATCATTGAAGAATTCAAGAGAGCTCACACATCCAAAACAACCCCTATGTCTATTCTTGAGAACAAAATGATCAAGAAGGGGTGTTGTATATAAAGACTTGAAGATCTTCAGAAGAGTGAACTCCAGTTGTTTCTAGAAGGCTCTCATCCAGATGAATTCGCATATAGAGAGATAACAACTGTTGAGTTAAAGAATGGGAAGACAGTGAGGTACCTGTCTGAATACTATGGGCCTGAGTTCTTCTTTGAGGGAGAAGCAGAAGAACTCACTAAGGAGGAACAAGTTGTTCTCCTTGAGGCCTATGCAAGGGAGTCTTTCAGACTCATCAATGGGAAATAGGTTTCATGGTTGGGACAAGACTCTGTGTCCAATTTCCCCAAGACAGAGTTCCCTTCCATACTTAGCCAATCAAATGATTAGAAACCTTTCCCTGGCCTATGCTTATTTGTATACCTCTGAAGCTGATCAAGAGAGTACTTTTGCCAAAGAATAAGTGGGATCCTCAATAAAGTTAGAGGTTTTGGCTGCATTGGTTCAGGGGGGAGTTTGTTGGACCAAAAGAACCAATGAGCCTGATCAGAAAAACCTCTAAGTCCCACAGACATTACAACTGCTGAAGAAGATTACAACAGCTGAAGACATCAGCTGATTTCAAAGGTCTGAAGACAAAGTCTGAAAGCAAAGAACTGAAGACAAAGTCTGAAAGCAAAGAACTGAAGACAAAGTCTGAAGATGAAGTGCGGAAGACAAAGACTGAAGACCAGAGTGATCAGCAGTTGTCACAACAGCTGAAGTTGTTAACTTCAGTAGTTGTTGTGATGGTTTACTTTTCAGTACTTGTAACTTTACATTTCAGTAGTTTATTTTTATTTCAGTAGTTGTTAGTCAGTATTCATGTAATTGTACTTAGCATTCACTGAGATGTAATCAGTTGTTGAGAACATCTCAGTAGTTTGCATATTTCAGTTGTTTTTTGTAAATTCTGTTAGATGTCACTGTCAAGTGACATCAGCAGACGTCACATTCCTCTATATAAGGGATGTTGACCTAGCTGTATTCTAACCGAAGCATTACGCGTGAATGAAAACATTCATTTAACAGAAATATTCTCTCTATAATTGTGATTGATTGTCTTGCATATTCATACTTTTCTTGCTTGAATTCGATCTTAATTCGTGATATTCGGCTGCATAATTCAAACCTAATTGATCCGATCCTATCAAGGCTTGTGCGTTAGTGTGCAACTGATTATAAACAGAATATTTCATTCTGAGAGAAACTCATCGATAAGATGATTTGACATAATTATATCAAAATGGTGAGAGCTTCAGATCTATACTCACGTATAACAGAGGAGATAACCATTTGAACATGTGCTGATGAGAGCTCCAGGTCAGTACTATCGTACAGCAGAGGAGATCATCACTCCAGGTCAGTACTCACGTACAGCAGAGGAGATAAGCACAGACACATGACACCTTAACACCAAACATACCAGCTGTGGTTCTGGGTGATGACATAACAAAGCAAAATGGACGAAAGATTCATTCTCAATCCAATTTTTGTCAGGACTCAGTTTTTGTGCAAGCCAAAACAATTGAGTAAATCCAGACATTCTTAAGCATGATGTTTAATTTAATCATAAAGCTGCTGTCTACTTTATTCATCAGGCTGAGTCTATCAAGCATATCGTTAAAGAATCTGATCAATTTCCTTTTAAAAAAATAATGTGAAACAGAATCCAGTATCAGTTACTATCATTTCTCATTGAAGTACCGGTCATGTATATAAAAATACTTAGAGAATATACAATCATTTCTCATCATGTTAAATTCCAATCTCAGACTATGAAATTACTCCCCCAAATTTTATTTTCATATTTCTATTATAATAAGTTAGTCAAAATTTTTTTTTTTATTATATATATATATTTTTTTATGTTTTAATCAAAGAAATAGAAAATGAAAATTTAAAAAGAAATTAACCCAAGCATAGAAATCAATTCATAAAAACAAGGTTTATCAAATGTTTTTTGTGAAAAGATCAGCTTTTTGATTTTTTGTATCGATGGGTATAATATTAATGAAACCCTTCTCTTGAGCATCACGAATCGCATGAATTCGTGTGTCGATATGCTTGGTGCGGGAATGATGAATGGGATTTTTAGCAATTCCAATGGCAGCTTCATTGTCACAAAATAAAGGTGTATGAAGAAAATTAATCCCATAATCAATCATTTGGTGATGGATCCAGAGAACTTGAGAACAGCAGCTGGATGCAGCAGCAATGTATTCAGCTTCCCCTGTAGAAAGAGAAACAGTAGTTTGTTTCTTGCTCTGCCAGGATACCAAACAATTTCCCAAATATTGACAACCGCCAGACATAGATTTTCTGTTTAACCTGCAACCATTGGAATCACTATCAGAGTAAGCATGTAAATCAAAATTCCCACCATATGGATACCACAATCCTAACGAGACGATCCTTTGAGATAACGAAATATTGTTTGACAGCTTTCTAATGAGATTCCTTTGGGGCCGACTGATATCTAGCACAATAACCAACAGCGAAAGTGATATCAGGACGACTTGCAGTAAGATACATGAGAGAGCCAATCATAGATCTAAAAAGATGAGGATCAACTGGTTTTCCGTTTCATCCGTAGTGAGACAAGTCTGAGCAGTAAAGGGAGTCATCTCTGTAGAAGCATCATCCATCTTAATTTCTTCAAAATATCTTTAATATACTTCTCCTGATGAATAAGAATTCCTTCTTGTTGTTGTTCAACTTGCAATCCAAGAAAGAAACACATTTCACCCATCATACTCATTTCAAACCTTTGGCTCATAACTTCTTCGAACTCTCTACACAATTGAGAATTTGTAGATCCAAAAATAATATCATCAACGTACAATTGGACAAATATCATTTCACCATTCACCTCTCTTTTGAATAAAGTCATATCAATGGTACCACGAGAGTAACCATTGCTTAGAAGATATTGCGTAAGAGTCTCATACCAGATTCTTTGGGTGCTTGATGAAGACCATACAAGATTTATCAAGCTTATACACTTTATCAGGAAAATCAGGATCTTCAAAGCCTGGTGGTTGACACACATATATCTCCTCATCAATGTCTCCGTAGAGAAAAGCACACTTCACATCCATCTGGTAAACTTTGAATTGTTTATGAGCAGCATGAGCAAGAAATATTCTGATTGCTTCAAGACGAGCAACTGGAGCAAAGACTTCTGTATAATCAATCCCTTCTTCTTGAGCGAAGCCTTGCACTACAAGTCTAGATTTCATACGCACCACCACTCCCCGATCATCTGGTTTGTTTTTAAACACCCATTTTGTACCAATTGGATATTTGTTAGGAGGTAAATCAACTAAGGTCCAAACCTTAAGCTTTCTGAACTATTGAAGTTCCAATTGCATAGACTCTACCCAACAAGGATCTTGTAGAGCAGCATGAACATTTTTCAGGACAATTTGAGAGATGAAGCATGAGAAAAGACAAACATTAATTAGACCAGATTGACTTCGCGTGCGAACACCATCAGAAACAGATCCAATCACATTGTCAAGTGGATGATTTTCAGAGTTTTGTAATCACTTGAAGAAGGAAAGATGGTTGAAGAAGTATCACCCATAACTGGTGAAAGATTAGATGAAGGTGAGTCAATAACAGGTGATGGATCAGGTAAAGGAGAAGATGTAGGAGGTAAAGAATCAGATGATGGAGCCTGATCAGGCATTGGAGACGAAGAGCTAATATCAGTTGAAACAGCATCATTTACTAACGTGGTGGATTGAACAGACGATGGAGATGATGAAATAATATTTGTTTGAGTATTTGGAATTGATGTATCATCATCGAAAACTTGCAGATTAAACGAATTGAACACTGTATCGGAGTCAAAGAACCATGCAGGTTCAGATTTAACTTCAGAAGGATTGGATTCCTGCCAATCAACATAGAATGACTCTTGAACAATACGTGTTCTCTTGTTATAAACCCGGTACGCCTTTTGTGAAGAAGAGTATCCAACAAAATAACACTCGTCAGAAACAGCACCAAATTTTGTCTTTTGAGATTGAGTATTCAAAAGAGTACAAGAACAGCCAAATGGTCGAAAGAATCAATTAGTGGCTTCCTCTTATGAAAAAGTTCATAAGGAGTCTTCACTTTATCTTTCACAATTAACACCCTGTTTAGAACATAAGATGCACAATTGACAGCTTCAGCCCAGAAAATAATTGGTAATGAGGATTCTATCAGCATTGTACGAGCAGCTTCCACGAGAATGCGATTCTTTCTTTCCGCAAACCATTCTGCTGAGGTGTTCTTGCAGCACTAAATTGTCTTACAATTCCTTTTTGAGCACAAAATGAATCGAGAATCTGATTTTTGAATTCAGTGCCGTTGTCACTTCTTAGTCCCATAACTCTTCTCTTACTGATTGATTCGATAGAAAGAACTAATTTCTGCAACTTCGCTTTATGTGTGCAAGAAACCTCACCCATGAATATCTTGAGAAATCATCTGTAACAACAAGACAAAAGGATTTTTTAGCAATTGATTTAACACTAATTGGCCTAAATAAATCAGTATGTAACAACTCAAGAGGACAAGATATGCTATTTAAAAGTTTGGGCTTATGAGGTTTCTTATGTTTGTTTTTTTTTTGCACATGCCATGCATTTTCATTAACAGAAAAATCTTTTAAAGGAAGTCCTCTAACAAGATTGTTCTTTACTAATTTATTAATTATCTTAAAATTGACATGGCCTAAACGACGATGCCACAAGAGTGACTCAGAGGTTGATGCTTTTGAGAGAAGACAAGTTGCAGTAGCCTTTGACTCGTTTGAATTCATATCAAGAAGATATGTATCATGTTTCCTTGGAGCACGCATGAGAATTAAATCATCTGGAATGGCAATCTCTGATTTTAAAAATAAACATTCGTCAGATTTAAATAGAACAGGAATGTCTTTATCGCAAATTTGAGAAACACTCAGAAGATTAAAAGCCAATTCAGGAACATGGTTGACTTTTTCTAGAGTAAGAGAACCATTGGTAACTTCTCCTTGTCCAATCATTTTTCCACCCTTCTTATTTCCAGCAAACGCCACATATCCTCCATCTATAATCCGATAATTGGTCAACAAATCCTTTAATCCCGTCATATGCTTGGAACACCCGCTATCAACATGCCATAAACTGTTTACAATCTTTGATGAGGATTCCTGAAATGAATTAACAATCACTTAGCCAGGAGTAATAGGGACCCAAGATTGAACAACTTTGCTTTTTAAAGAAGCTGATTTTTTACAAAAGAAATTATTAACCAATTTTGTCAATTTATTCCCAAAACAATTCCTATTAGAGGATCCTTGAATCAAAGGACAATTTTTGACAAGATGATCCTCTTGACCACACCTGAAACAATGAGGTTTGAATCTAGGTCTATGATGTGATGAGGTAAAAATAGGATCAATAATAATCTCCTCATCACATTCAGACAAACTAGAATCAACATCACTGAATGTCTCATACAACTCATGAGGTTGTTGTTTATTTGAAACAGAATTTTTCTTTACAAAATTAGAACATGATTCTTCTGACAAATCAGTAAAACTTGTACCATTGGTACTGGTGTCAGATGAAGACGAACTACATTTTTCTGATGATGTCATATTTAATGGTGTGAAAGATGGAATAGGTTGAGAAAAGAACTTTTCGAAACAATTAATTTTAAGTTGCTCAGTTGTTTTTGGAGAAAGATCAGATGCATTACATTCATTACGAGAACAAAAATCATCACTACCATGATTTGAAGTACAAGATGGAATAAAACTATCAAGAGAACATGAGACATTCAAGTCTGTTACATTTGAACTAGAAACAAAAACTGAATTTAAACTAGACTTATTATCTAAAACAGACTGCTGATTTTCAGGTGTACTAGAACTAGTGCATCCAAGCCCACTAGTTGGTCCATAGTCGTAGTCTTCACGAATGTACTTAGAGTTATTCCCGACTAAACCTGCAGACATACTGTCAGTATCTGTTTTGATTAAATCATTAGAAGGATGAGAAACATGCATAGGAGAATAACAGTATGTACTAGGTGGAGGATAAACCTGTACATTTTCATAACCCAAACCTGTTTTATTCTTGCTCCCCGTTGAGATTTACAAAGATCATCATGTTTCATTCCAGAAATAGTCCATTTATCTAACTTTGACTGAAGTTTGCTTGCTTCAAATTCAGCAAGAGCAACCCTTTCAGTCAAAGTATTAATCTCGACATTTCTTTCCAAAACGATTTTTTAAATGATCAGTTTCTTTTAAAGCCTCATTTAATTTCACAAAATATTTTGATTCATTCATTTTAAGTTCATCATTAATTCGCTTTAAATCCTTTTCATTATCAATTAACAAACGATTAGCCTTATAAATCCCAAATAGTCTAATTTTGCAAGTAGATGAGCACATATCCTGTATTACCTCATATGGAAGTCCCATTACCATCCTTTCAGCAGCTAAAGCTTTATCACACATGCATACTGGAGTACTTGGTTCCTTTCCTCAACAGTAGCAACATCATCCTTCTCTTTTCCTATCTCATCTTTGAATTTCTTTTCTCACTAGAACCTACAGTTCCTCTTTCCCATCTCCATCTGCCTTTTTTCTTTCTCATTTACTAAAGTCTCTTTTTCTCTTTTGAATTCCTTGAACAGCACAAATCCATCTTCACCAACTTCCACTTCATTACCTTCCACAATCTCAGCAACTAACGTCTGATTTATCTCAGTTCTTGTTTCCTCCACCTTTGCACTCCAATCAAAGTTCGAGATCAAGGCCGACTCCTTTTTTAGATTCACTTCTTCTTTTCTATCTCTGTTGTCAATCTTGGTACTCCAGTGTTACTAGGATCTGTGACAATTGGTAATGGACATTCACGTTTAAAATGTCCCAATTGTTTACAATTAAAGCACCTCAATTTTGACTTATCAAATCCCAGTTTTGAGGTAGATGATTGACCACCAAAGTTCTTTCACCCTGTTCTTTCCATGAATCTCCGGGCTCTTAAAGTTAACATCGCCATTTGCCATTGAATGTCAGTTTCTTCTAAATCATCAGGATCAACCTGATACATGTCCTCCATAGTCATTCCTTTACCTTTCAGTTCTCCAGCAACAAGAGGTTCATAGCTTACTTGTATTGCTCCCTTTTAGAATTTCCCAATTATTTTCCAACATGACTATTACCACTCGAGAAATTACTTGTATTGCTCCCTCCTTGAATTGGATTTTGAATGTGAGAGTTTGCAACGGATGACAACAAAGCAGCATTTTGAGAAAAACTAGATGTGGGCATCATAGTCTGGTTAAATTCTCTTCTTTTCATATCCAACTCAAAAGATTTCAACTTGTTAATGATATCCATCAGCTTGTAATCTGTAAAACCTCTTTCTTGTTAAGCATTCTCACTTGAAGACTCCACTGTGGTGGAAGAGAATCGAGAAGCCTATTAACTTGTTCACTGTTGGAGAGCCTTTCATCATACTTCTTTAGAGTGCTTGAGACGGTTAAGAAACGATTTGTAAGATCTGTCAAACTTTCATTCTTGTATCCTACAAATGAATTGAACTCCTTTTCAGCCTGAATACTCTTGTCTTTTACCAAATCTGCATTCCCATCATAGAATTCACAGAGAGCATCGTAAAGGGATTTAGCATTTTTATGCTCTGCAAAACGGTTGTAGATGTCAGGAGCCAAACAGAGAGTTAGAGCACCAAAAGCCTTTTGATCACGATCAATCAATTTCAGATCTCTTTTAGTATAGTAAGATGGGTCTTTGTTCTGAGAAACAACATCACCAACAGTAACCGTAGGTATGTGAGGACCAGAAATAATCGATTCCCATTGATTATGATCAGTGTAGAAGAAGAAAGCTTTGAGACATCTCTTCCAATCTTCAAAATTATCTCCATTAATGAGTCTTGGAGGTCTATTAGGAGCAACACTTTCAAGATCAGCAGTGTAAGAGTAGTTAATTTCGACATGATAGTTTCGGCAGAAATGTTTATAATTTCGCTGACAAATTCGCAGGAAAAGGTGACTTGGATAACAATTTCGCTGACAATTTCGCAGAAGCTGACACTTTCGCTAGCAATTTCAGCAGCACTTTCGCCTGAACAGATACACCACTTGCTTAGTTTCGCTGCTAACTTCGCACGAAACAAGCTTGAACTTTTGTTCAAAAATAAATTCGGCAGCAGCAATTTCGCTTGTTGACTGGTCACAAGCACTAATAAACTTTCGTTCAAGGAATTAGTTTCGCAGAAACTCTAGAAAACAACTTCTGATCCAAGATAACTCATAATTTCGCTGAAAGATGATGACAGTTTCGCTGTAAGAACAATAGTTTCGCTGGTCGATCTCAAAACCCTTTTTCACCTCAAAATCAATCTGAAATCATCCAAAACTCAATGAATTGAGATCTGATGATTGTAGAATCTTCCTCAATCAAAAACAAGCATAATTCAATCAATTTCCATGCCAAAAACAGCTGATAATCCAATGAAAATTGATTGAAACTAGATATTGACCAAACCACAAAAACTCAACAAATCAAGAGCACTAAGGCTCTGATACCATATTGTTGGTCCATGTGATCGAAAAACAGTACAATTGAAGTGATGAATTGTTCAATATCAAACATTCATGCTAAACAAACAATAATTGAGAAGATAAAAGAGAATTCTAACATATATTTGATACTCAAAAACAATAGCAATCAATAACATCAAGCACAATAGTATTTCTGTGTGAAAACTGCTTAGAATTGGTAGCTTGCAACAATGATCCACGATTAGGGTTTTGCAAGCTTGCCTTACAAAAAGAATTGACAAAAGTATATATAGCAGTCATAGTTCCGCTGACAGTTTCGCTACCAGCGAAACTGTCATGCCGAAACTATAGTTTCGCCCGACAGAATCACAAGTTCGCTGGGTAAACCAAAACAGCAAACTGTGAGCGAATGTATAGATTCGCTCACAGTTTCGCTGGACTGTCAAAACTACTAATTACTAAGTACAAAAGGAAACTAACAAAAGTACTATTACAATATAAAGTAAACAACTATACTAAAGTGAGTCCAACCTAACATGATCTTCAAGGTGTCACCATGTCTGGCACAAGTCTTGCAAGTTCATTGAACTTGGAGGTGTACTCTTGATGAGTCATGTTCCCAGCCTCCAAATACAAGAACTCCTTCAATCTTGTCTAACTCTCGATGGGGACAATACTCCTCCAGCACCAATTCCTTCAACTCGGACCACTTCATTTTGGGTATCGATCGTTTCCTTCAGCCTTGACAATATTGTCCCACCAGCACAACGCTAAGTCAACGAAAGAATGAGCGCAAACTTAACTTTTCTGATCTTCATGACACTCACTTATTTCCAGTACCGCTTCCATCTCTCTAACCCAACAGTGAGCGGCAGTAGCATTGCCATTACCGTCAAATGTCGGGGGCTTGCACCTTGAAATGCCCCATAGTTGCACCCCTTAGTAGTCTCTTTTTCAGACTCCTCACCACTGTCATCATCATGAACTACCACCTTAGGGTTTGATGGCTCCTCTTCGGATTCCTCAGTCCTCCCAGTGGACTTTCCTGATTTTTTCTCACTTTCCTTCCCCTTTTTCTCAGCTTTCTCTACATCCTTGACTATTTTAATCACCTCAGTCACCACTGAGGGTAACACATTATGCATAACATTGTAGACCTCATCAGCGATAGCCTCCTTCACAGTAGATTTGAGGGTGGCTGATCCCTCCCCCTCCGGGTGACTATGGAGGTCCGACTCCTTGTGAACAGTCTCGGGAGCATTAGCTTTGCTCCGGGTGACACGTGGCTCAGTAGTACGCCCGCCACGAGCACCTCCTCGGGTTGCCTTCTGTAACACCCCAAAAAGTCAAAACGAGTCATTAAGGATAATGGGCTTAATTATTGGGTATTTTAATAAGGTAAATAAATGGTCATGGGCTAAATTAGGCTTATTGGGTAGTGGCCTATGGGATTAAAGGCCCATAATCAGCCCTTAAGCACCCAAACCAGCCTTCATCTTTCTCATTGCAATCCTAGCCACCAAAATTCATAGAGAGAGAAAGTGAAGAAAAACTTAAGATTTGAAGCTTCCAAGGTTAAGAGATTGAAGATCTGGGTGTTGGAGCATCAAGACCTAAGAAAGAAGCAACAAATTCAGGTAAGAATCGACCTCTAAACCCTTCTGTAGATCAAACCCGGATTCTAGGGTTTTGGGTTTTAAAAAGTTGCAAAGAATCGCATAAAGGTCACATTTTTACGTATGAAAACATGTATAAAGCTTAGATTTAGCCTCATGGATGATAAACTAAGAGATTGGACGTAAAAAGTTATGATTTTGGGTTAAAAACGAACTGGTTCGTAATTTTTATGCGATCTGTGAAACTGTATATGCATCCAGCGAATTTGCATATTCAATTAGCGAAAGTATGAGGACTTCCTGCGAAAACTATAGTTTCGCAAGTAGTTTCGCAGACATGTTTTCAACGAAGGTTGGGCGAAACTGGCAGCGAACCTGGCAGCAAACATGCCAGCGAAACTGGCAGCGAAGATGCCAGCAAAACTGCCAGCGAAGGTGCTAGCGAAACTAGCAGCGAAACTGCTGGTGAAACTAGCAGCGAAAGTGTTGGTGAATCTAGCTGCGAAATTGCTGATCTTGCAGCGAAATTAGCAGCGAATTTAGGCAGAAAATTAACCCTTAGAGTGTTAACTTGTCTGCAGGCTGTGTAGTGTGATCCTAGCCTAAAAAGCTTAATCTAGAAGTTATTCGTGGAATCCAGGTGAGTTCTAGATCCCCTATTTATAAGTTTTCCATGTTTTGGGGCTATTATGCATACTAAATATACGTTTTTAAATGACCAAGATTTTAAGGGGTTTAACAGGAAGAACGATTTTTCTATAGTAAATGTGCTATATAAATGTTTAAATATAAAAATTTTCGCGCTGACCTGGCAGCCCTGCCCAGCCAGGGGCGTTGCCCCTTGGACCCCACTAGGGGCTGCTGCCCCTAGGACCCCGCTGTCAGGGGCTGCCGCCCCCGAACCCCCGCTGTCCCGCGGAGGGTTGGTTATGTTTTATGATGATTAGTACTTGGCATGTTGTGTACTTAATAAGTTAAGTATTATATATATTAAAGAGGAAGATGATATTAATGAAAAGTGAAACTTAATGAATGTTACCCCCGGGCCCGTTTGATGATGTAAAGTCTTGCAAGCACTATGATAGACGTCACTTATGTGAGTCTGATTTATGATGATGGATCCGTATTCATGAGCGGACTATGTGCCTTGCAGTGTGGATCAACTGTCGGGGGTTAGCTACCGTATTCATGTGTACTGACAGGGATTGGCATTTGTTGTCGATCAACATGGAGCTCTTGCTTTGTGCAATCTCGTTTATGATGAAAGTGAAAGATATTGAAAGATAATGAAAGAATGAAAGATAATGAACATGCTTATTATGATGCAAGTTATGTTATATGTACTATGATGTATGCATGGTCATTATATGAAGGATATAGTTTATATTTTCTTATAATATTTAAAACTAGAACTCGCTCAGCGAAGCTGACTTTTATGCATAATAGTTGGCAGGTAAGTGCTGATGCTGAGGATGGCACACGGAGCTACTAGGGGAGCTATGGATGGCATTCCTGTTTATGAAATCTTTATTGTATTTTCAACAATGCACTATGTTTTTTTATTCTATTTAAAGGACAATGTATGAGTACGATATGGTTTCTAAGTTTTAAATGAATGTCTAATTATTTCCACTGTAATGTTTTATTATTAAACTGATTTTATGCTATAATTAACCAACTGTGAGGCTTTCCGGAAACGGGGCCTTACCTTCCCTGATTTTCTACCAGCCATAACTAATTCTATAAGATTCTAACACCAAAATGGTTATTCGAGATAATTGCTCAGATCATTATAAGTACGTTAATTCCTTAATTACGGCGACCAAGTGTGATTAACCACTTACCTTACCCTCCACTCCCAAGCAATCACTATCCTAACACATATTGGTATTCAAATCTACAAGCACATAAAACAAATAGCACACGCACATAATTCTGGTTTACTTGAAACTTTTACCTAATGGCACGTAGCTACTTGGGTGGCATCCTTCCTTTGGTCCCATTTTTAGTTTAAGTTTAGGTTTTGAAACAGTTTACCTAATTCTCTTAAACTTTGGATCTGATACAAACTTGTAAGGCCCGTTCCCAGGAAACCTCACAGTTGGTTAATCATAGCATAAAATCATTTTAATAACAAAACAATGCAGCGGAATAAATTAAACATTTACTTAAAACTTGCAGTTAATATTGTAATCATACATTTGTCCTTAAATTATAAATAAAACATAGTACTTTTTCTTAAATACAATAAAATTTCATAAACAGAAATGCCATCAATTGCCATCCAAGTAGCCTCAAATCGGTGTCATCCTCAACATCAGCATTTACCTGCCAACTATTATGCACAAAAGTCAGCTTCGTTGAGCGAGTCCTAGTTTTTAAATAATATAAGAAAATATAAACTTTATCATTCATATAATGATCAAACATACATCATAATACACAACATGTGCATCTTAATAAGCACGTTCATTATCTTTCATCCTTTCATTATATTTCGCTTCATCATAAACGAGAATGCACAAGGCAAGAGCTCCCTGTTGATCGACAACGAATGTCGATTCCTGTCGGTACACATGAAAACGGTAGCTAACCCCCGACAGTTGATCCACACTGCAAGGCACATAGCCCGCTCATGAATACGAATCCATCATCATACATCAGACTCACGTAATTGAAGTCTATCTTAGCGCTTGCAGGACTTTTCATCATCAAACGGGCCCGGGGTAACATTCATTAAGTTCCACTTTTCATTAATATTATCTTCCATTTTAATATATAATACTTAGCTTATGAGTACATAACATACCAAGCACCATTCATCATAAAAACATAACCGACACTCCACGGGATAGCAGGGATTCGGGGATGGCAGCCCCTAACAGCGAGGTTCTAGGGGCAGCAGCCCCTAGTGGGGTCCAAGGGGTAACGCCCTTAGCTGGGCGGGGCTGCCAGGTCAGCGCGAAAAATTTTTATATGCAAACATTTAAATAGCATATTTCCTTATAGAAAAATTGATCTTTCTGTTAAAATCTCTTAAAATCTTGGTCATTTAAAAACGTATATTTAGTATGCACAACCCCAAAAGATGGAAAAACCTATAAATAAGGGGATCTAGAACTCACCTAGATACCGCGAGTAACTTCTAGACTAAGCTTTCTAGGCTAGGATCATACTACACAGCCTGCAAATAAGTTAACACTTAAAGAGGTTAATTTCTGCCTAATTTCGCTGCCAGAAAAGCAGTTTCGCTGACAGTTATGCTGCCAGTATCGCTGACAGTTTCACTGCCAGTTTCGCCATGGCAATTTCGCCCAACTTTCGTTGGAATTTCCATGGCTGCGAAATTACCTGCGAAACTATACTTTAGCAGAAAACTCGTAGTTTCGCAGCTTGAACACCCAGTTCGCTGGATGCACAGATAGTTTCGCACAACGCATAAAAATTACGAACCAGCCTCTTTTTAACCCAAAATCGCAACTTTTTACGTCCAATCTCTTAGTTTATCAACCATGAGGCTATATCTTATGTAAGGCCCCGTTCCCGGGACGCTTATAGTTGGTCATTCATCGCACATAAAACATGTAATTACATTGCATTAAGAAAACATTGCAGCGGAACATTCAAAAATGGCATCACGTTTCATTATAATTACTTTTGCCAAATAATACACCATTATCCGGTTACAAAATTCATGTTTGCATTACATCACAAAAGCTATATAATTGGATGCCATCCCAAAAGAGCCGAGTAGCCTTGCCGTGCCATCCTCAGCAATCATTTACCTGCCAACTGGAAAATGTAATAAAGTCAGCGTTGCTGAGTGAGTTCTAGTTTTATAAAATAAATATACTTTACTTTCATGGAAAAACCATTCCTTTACGATCATGCGATCAAACATACGTAAATACAGATATATATCATTATTATCTTTCATCTCATTCATTATCTTCCATTCTTTTCGTTCATTCTTGCTTCCGAGTCTTTTGCGACAACATGGTCGCTCACTTAATGGCAATCTCAATGATTGCACGCTATCCGAGTCTTTTGCACCCCTAAGGTTGCTCACCCCAATTGCCCATCACGATAGCAAGCTATCCATCTCTTTTGCAACAACAGGTCGCTCACCCCAAGGCACAACATCACACGATAGCACTTACTCGAGTCTTTTGCAACGATAAGGTTGCTCACCTCATAGGCAATCTAAATGATTGCACTTCATCCGAGTCTTTTGCAAACACAAATCGCTCACCCCAATATATATGCTTGCAAGCCTTTCTTCGTTCATTCATCATTCATTAATGCATGCATTCTTACTTCATGTTCCTCTTTCATTATCTTTCACTTTACATTACATAATACTTCATTCATTCATTCATTAGCATGACATGTAAAGCCACAAGAAAGATAAGCATACATCATAATAAGGAACATATCATACACATTCATCATCATACAGGGCAACATCATACATTCATAATATGCATTAACATGCAACATCATCATCATCATCCTGCCTACATGCTCTCTACGGCCATACCATCCTCTTACATGCTCTTACGGGTTACTTTACGTCAAAACTTACATCTGCACCTTTCTCCGAAGGTCAGAAGTCAACTACACATTCCTTCGAGTGCAACAGCCCTGTTCGGGCGTATGGACACCCTTCAGTCGCATGGCCTCCATGCGACTGAACATCATGCGACTGGACTCATACGGATGGTCATCTATGCGAATGAACATTCAATCGTGCGTATGGACCTTGTGCGAATGGGATTACTGTGAATGTGCACACCTATGCGACTGACCTCATGCGAATGGACTCATGCGACTAAGCATCTATGCGACTGAACCCTCAGTCGTGCACTCCCCATGCGACTGAACTCCCAGTCGTGCGACTGAAGTCTTAGTCGTGCGATTGAACCCTCAATCGTGCGAATGAATCCCAATCGTGCGAATGACCCTCAATCGCCCTCATTCGGCCGTATGGCCTTCATTCGGTCGCCTAGCCCTAGCTAATGCAGAATGGAGTTCATCCCGAACCCAATCTGCCATTTTCGGCCTCCAAGATCATCCAAACCCATTCTAAGCCTAAATTAACCCTCCTGGACCTTAGGAATGCATACCATAACACCATACAAGCACACAAGCCCGAAATCATACTCTAAACACATCATACACATCACACCCAAATGGGTCAAACACACACATACATAAAAACGGGTTTTGAACATTTTCCAGCCCCAAAATCAGTTGAAAACAAGTAAAAGTGGGTCCTAGAACTCACACAATCGAGCACAAAGACAAGAGCTTCGATTTGGCTTGCCACTCGACGGATTTGGACACCCGAATCACCTGAAACACCACTTTTCTCCCTTTTCTCCTCTTTCTCTCTTCTCTTCCTTTGAAATCTGAAAATATGAGAAGTGTGGGGAGAGTGGGCTGCCCTCTCCCTACACATATCACCACATTACCCAACTTTTATTCGTTGGCGAGTTTGGTCCCTCGGCTTTGAACTTTATTTCTTTTCTTTCTTCGCCGGCTTCAAAATAATAAATTTCCGGGTGTTACAAGTCCACCCCCCTAAATAGGTTTCGTCCCCGAAACCTGTTATTCTTCGAACAAACGTGGATAATGTTGTCTCATTTCTTCCTCAGTCTCCCACGTTGACTCGGATCCCTTCCTGTGCTTCCATTGTACACGCACAAGAGGAACCACTTTATTCCTTAGCCTTTTCTCCTTTCGGTCGATGATTGCCACTGGTTGCTCCACATAATTGAGCCGTTCATCTACTTCGATATCTTCCAATGGGACAATCATATCTTCATCTGCTAAGCACTTCCTTAGATGAGATACATGGAATGTCGGGTGAATTCCACTTAACTCATCTGGCAACTCCAGTCTATAGGCCACCTCTCCTACTCGGGCAATGATTCGGAAAGGGCCTATATACCTTGGGCTCAACTTGCCCCGCTTTCGGAAGCAAATGATACCCTTCCAAGGTGAGACCTTCAACATAACCCGGTCACCCACCTGGAACTCAATCGGCCTGCGCCTTTTATCAGCATACGACTTCTGTCTGTCTTTGGCTGCCTTCATGAAGGCTTTGATCTTCTCAAGCTTCTCAGTCGTAGCCTCGATTACCTCGACGCTCCCCAATTCCTTCTGACCAATATCACCCCAACAAACGGGTGTTCTGCATCTCCTACCGTATAGCATCTCATATGGAGGCATGCCAATGCTGGCGTGATAACTGTTGTTATATGAGAATTCGGCTGCTAACGGTAGGTGGTCATTCCAACTTCCACCGAAATCAATCACACATGCCCGAAGCATGTCTTCCAGTGTCTGATGGTCCTTTCGGACTGACCATCAGTCTGGGGATGATAAGCCGTGCTGATATGTAACCTCGTCCCCATAGCGTCATGGAACTTCTTCCAGAATTTAGATGTAAACCGGGTGTCGCGATCTGACACAATAGACATCGGCACACCATGACGAGTCACAATCTCCTTGATGAACAGATCAGCCAACCTCTCAGATGAATATGTCTCGCGGATCGGTAGGAAGTGAGCACTCTTCGTCAAACGATCAACTATCACCCATACGGCATCGTACCCTTTCGAGGTACGTGGCAGCTTTGTAATGAAATCCATGGTGATGTGCTCCCACTTCCATTCCGGTATATCCAAAGGTTGTATCTTCCCATACGGCTTTTGGTGCTCGGCCTTCACCTGTAAGCAAGTAAGGCACTTACTCACGTACTCCACCACATCGCGCTTCATACCCGGCCACCAATAATCTTTCTTCATATCATGGTACATCTTCGTGGCACCAGGATGAATGGAGTACCGAGTCTTGTGAGCTTCATCCATTATCTTCCCCCGTAGATCCCCAAAACGAGGAATCCACACACGATCGAATCGGGTTCTAACACCGAGCGTGTTTTCACCCAATTCTCCAACCAGACCTCTCATTCTTTCAGAGTTAAGATGATCTTCCTTCAATGCCTCATCTTGAAACTCTTTAACCTGTTTTCATCACATCGGAGGTCATGATCAACTGATAGGCTTTCACCCGAATCGGCTCGGGCCTCTCTTTTCGGCTAAGGGCATCAGCCACCACGTTGGCCTTGCCCGGATGGTAGTGGATCTCACAATCATAATCCTTTATAAGTTCCAACCACCGCCTCTGCCTCATGTTCAAATCCTTCTGTTCAAAGAAGTACTTCAGACTCTTGTGGTCAGTGAATATGGTGCACTTCGTCCCGTAGAGGTAGTGCCTCCAAATCTTTAAGCAAAGACCACGGCTGCCAGCTCCAAGTCATGAGTAGGATAATTGACCTCATGAACCTTCAACTGTCGGGATGCATAGGCTATAACCTTTCCTCTCTGCATTAACACACACCCCAACCCCGAGTAAGAAGCATCGGAATAAACCACTAGATCTTCACTTCCATCGGGTAACGACAGAACAGGAGCTTGAGTCAATCTCGCCTTCAATTCTTCAAACGCCTTCTCTTGAGCTTGACCCCATACGAACTTCACATCTTTTCGGGTCAACTTAGTTAGTGGAGAAGCAATCTTAGAGAAGTCTTGGATGAATCTTCTATAGTAGCCCGCCAAACCCAAGAAGCTACGAATCTCGGATGGCGTCTTTGGTGACTTCCATTGCATAACCGCCTCCACATTCGCCGGGTCCACCATTATCCCGTCGGGATTCACCACGTGACCCAAGAACTGAACTTCGCGCAACCAGAACGCGCACTTGGAGAATTGCATACAACTTCTCCCTCTCAACGTCTCTAGAACTCCCGAATGTGACCGGCATGCTCTGCTTCGCTCCTCGAGTAAATCAGGATATCATCAATACACACAATCACTGATTTATCCAACATAGGCCGACACACACGGTTCATCAAATCCATAAAAGCAGCTGGCGCGTTGGTCAAGCCAAAAGACATGACAAGAAACTCGTAGTGACCATAGGCGTACGGAAAGCTGTTTTAGGGATATCTTGCTCCTTCACCTTCAACTGATGGTAACCAGATCGAAGATCTATTCTCGAAAACCAACTGGCACCCTGAAGTTGATCGAACAAATCATCAATCCTCGGTAAGGGGTATCGGTTCTTCACTGTCAACTTGTTCAGCTCGCGGTAGTCGATGCACATCCTCATACTACCGTCCTTCTTCTTTACAAACAGGACCGGAGCACCCCAAGGAGAGATACTCGGTCGAATGAACCCCTTATCAAGCAACTCTTGCAACTGCTCCATCAACTCTTTCATCTCGGTCGGAGCCAACCGATACGGTGCCTTGGCGACAGGTTGGGCACCCGGTATCAGATCAATCTGAAACTCAATCTCTCTGTCAGGTGGCACTCCTGATAAGTCTTCTGGGAACACATCTGGAAAGTCACACACAACGGTACATCGGCTAGTTGTGGTGTTGGCGTATCCACATCCTTTACATAGGCCAAGTAGGCACTACATCCACGCCTCATACACTTTCCCGCCACCGCCATCGAGATCACCTTTGGAATCGTAGTAACCCGATCCCCATAAACCGTCACTGAACTACCGTCAGGCGCCGACAACCGAATCATCTTCTTGCGACACACAATGTTCGCCTCGAAGTCCGCTAACCAATCCATCCCAAGAACCAAGTCAAAACCACCTAAGGTCATCACAAACGGTCTAACAGGAAACTTATGACCCTCGAGCTCCACATCACAATTCTCTATCATCTCAGAAATCCTGGTAGACTTACCTATGGTAGTTTCTACATCGAAGGGCGCATCAACACATCTACTACTAACAGGCAGCTTAGCACAGAAAGCAGCAAAAATAAAACTCTTACTAGCGCCCGAATCAAATAACACAGAAGCTAAAGTTTGGTTCACCAGAAACGTACCGGACACGACATCAGGGTCCGTTCTAGCTTCCTCCTGTGTCATGGTAAATGCCCTGGCGCTCGCCCTCGGTCCATCACCTCCCGTCCTCTTTGCCCCTGAACTCTCAGCCCTCGGCTTCTTACAATCCTTGAGCATATGACCCTCTTCACTACAGTTAAAGCATCGGACCGCACGACAGTCCTTTGCCATGTGCCCCGCCTTTCCACACCTGAAGCACAAGTTCGACCCAAACCTGCACTCCCCGCTATGCTCCCGTCCACATTTACCACACCTTCTCGATCCCGCACCTGACGTAACCACACGACGATCATCCACCCGTGCCTTCTTATTACCCGTCGAGGCATTACCTCGACCAAACCTCTTCCCCTGCCAGCTTCGATCACCACCGCTCTTCCTGCCACCATCAGTCACCACCACCGTCTCTCATCATACAATCTTCCCGCCAAATCCACCGCCGACCTAAACGTGCTCGGCCGGGCGGCGATCATGTGCCTGCGAATATCCGCCGGCAAACCCTGTATATACCTCTTGATCTTTCGGGACAGAGGCGTCACTTGATCCGGCACCAGAGGTGCCATCGTTGAATTTCGTGGTGTACTGTTGGTGTGTCATGGTTCCCGCTCCATTTGCAGAAACTCCCTTTCAACCTTATCCATTTCCCGATGAGGACAAAACTCCTCGATCACCATCTTCTTCAGTTCGGGCCACCTCATTCTCCCGATCGCGATTACCCTCTGCTTGGACAATGTGTCCCACCAGCATAGTGCCGAGTCCACAAAGGAGTGGGTGGCAAACTTGACTTTTGATCTTCTCGGCACTCGCTGATATCGAGAACAGCCTCCATTTCTCTCACCCATCGGTGAGCAGCGGCAGCATTACCATTACCGTCAAAGTAGGGGGCTTGCATCTCATAAACACCCCGTAGTTACAGCCTCGTGCCACCTCTCGCACAAGCTCCTCTTCCTC
>CM046039.1:58955282-58992782 GCA_025215565.1 Flaveria ramosissima
GATGCGATTGAAGGATGCGAATGGTCCTCTCGTGCGAATGAACTCTGCGATTGGTTCAACCGTGCGACTGAACAGGGCGAATGGTTCAGTCGTGCGAATGAATCTGGTGCGTATGAGCTATGCGAACGAAAGGGTTCAGTCGGCCGAATGAAGGTGCGACTAGGTCCAGTCGTGCGAATGAACACTGCGAATGAGTCTAGTCGTGCGAATGAGTCACTCGTCATCGCGACTGAGCTGCTTGTTTTGGCGAAAATTTCTAGGTTTGACGGGTTTCAGCCGTAAAAATTCGAAATTTTGCAAGTCCAAATCGTCTAAGTCCGTAGAAACTGAACTTCAATGAGCAGGGAACGTCCAAGATCACTTTTGATGCAAAAGATTGCGTTTTTTCGTACAAAAACACAAACTTTTATGCAATCTTGATTGAATCAACGAAATCAAGAGCCAAAGCTCTGATACCACTTGTTAGGACCTGGTATTTGAACGAAATACCGAGTGATTGCGTGTTAAAAAACCAACTCAAATAGTGCGGAATCCTATTTGATTGGCGATCCAATCAGTGAGAAAACACACGATGATCAATCAAGAATTGATTTCAACGTCAGAAATCGATAAGGAACCGATCTGATGTGTTCTATGAACTTGGAGAACGATTTGGGAGGCTTCTGGACGGCTAGGGTACGTCTGGAGTCGTAATATGGGGGATGATGCTTACGTTTTCCCACGAATTGGGTCTATTTATAGGTTAGTATTGATCAATCGTGCGACTGGGCCATAAGTATGGTTCAGTCGTGCGATTGAACCATGCGGTTGATTCATCCGCACGACTGAGTGTTCAGTCGTGCGATTGAGTCAATCTTATGTGTCAATCATACGACTGATCCAGTCTCCTGGTTCAGTCGTGCGATTGAGTCAATCGTATGAAGTTATTCATGCGTGTGGTCCATTCGCATGGGCCATCCGCATGAGAACTTCATTAAGTTAAGTTTGAATGTTCTATTTAATATAACTTAATGTGCACTCATTCAAACATACATAAACCCAATCAATTCAATCACAACTCATTAATGAAATATTAAACATTACAAGTAACAATCAATTCATATCATTTCATTATCAATTACAATTACATCAAAATCAGACAGACAATTCATTACATTACAAATCAATGATCTAGGGACATACATGTATCAACAAACCCTAGATTACTTGCATCATTATCCATGCATGAGTGCTAATAATTGAAACTATACAACCCTACTATGATATTGGAATCAATTCATGCTATTTGATGTAAATTATGATTTCATGTGATTTTTACTTTGGATTTTTAACCAATTTAGGTTTCTACCATTTTAAAAATTAGTATTCCGGGAATGTCAAACTAGTCACCCTTACAAAATTAAACTCAAGAGAAGACAATTAAAATGTGAGCATACACACTCACACTTGCAAAATTCGGCCATGCATGCATGGGTATGCATTAGACACCTCAAATCACCTTTCCACTAAATATACATAATACCCAATACTACAAAATTACACTACACAATATTAATTTACAATTAAAATTAAATTAAGACCCTCCCCACTACACTCCACACTCCAAATCGGCCCGCCCCCTTCCTCACCACTCTCTCTCTCTCTCTTCACACCACACCTCTCACCCACTAGCTTTCATGCATTTCTCTCCATCTCTCTCCCTCTCTCTCTCCCTCCCTATATCCGAAGTCACCAGCTGAACACACACACTCACACTCCTCCTCACAACACACTCCCAACTATTCTCTCTAGTTTTGTGAAGGAAATTCGAAGACCACACAAAGATCCATTCGGCCAAGAGCAAGAACCGCAAAGGAGCAGCCTTGTTTGCAAGATTTGGTCGCACAACCGTGTTTGTTCCACCTTTCCAGCCTTAGATCGAGTTTCTCCATTCAAGTCCAAGGAGTTTCAAGCCATTCACGGCCATCAACACCCTCCAAACCGTGAGTTATTTCGAGTGTAAGCTCAAGATGTCGGTTTTGTGACATTTCTCTTGTTTTCTTCATTTGACATCTAAGAACCGTGTATTTCTTTGTTGTAGCAGAAACATCTCACCATCATCTCATTCTTAAGGAGTTACCAACGTTCTTGAAGGTAAACTTCATGTTTTGTTAGCCATTCTTGAGGTGGAAAACCGAATTCCACCATGAAAACCCTCATTTTGGAGTGTTTTTTGACATCATCTAACTTGTGAAAGCTTAAACTCTTGTAAAACAAACTTGTAACCTGCATTTTTATGACTTAAGGGACTCCAAAGAACCTGTTTTTAAAAGTTCCAAGTGGCTACATACTAAAACCCACGGTTGATACATGGATTTCACCTTGAAACCCCCTTTCTACTACATGTAACAACACCCTCTTGAGCATTTGTTTGAAAAATCCTTTTAAACAATACCCATAACCTACTCATGAACGACTTAATGACACCTAATAATCTGCTTATGAAGTTAAATGAAGTGTTGGAAACATTAAACTCAAGTTATGATGGTTTACACTAGTGTAATTGTCGGTTATGACATTTTCTACATATTTGAAGCATATGGATGTATAGATCAACTAGGAAACATGTTGGGACTGAAATTTCAGTAGGTTTTAGTGAATATTTGAAGTGTTAGCAATGTTTAATCTCTGGAATAAAGGACATGATGTGATTTACCCTCTTTTTATCACTTTCGGGACCCGAAAACATGGTAAAATGACTTAAAAATAGTAAGATTATGAATTTAACATTCTTAAAAGTATTCCAGGCTCAAAAATGATAAATAAAGTATTATGGAGTCAATGGATAAGTAAGTGGTCAAACACTCAAATAAATGGCATTTTAACTAAAAAACGGGTACAAACCGAGCATAGTTTATGAGAAAAATCTATAAAAATAGAGTTCAAAACTAAGTATGAAAATCATGTGATTTCAGTAAGATAAGTGATAAAGGACCTAAAAGATTTAAAAAACTCGGTCAAATGAGCTTAAAATGGTCAAACCCGTCAAAACCGCGTATTAACGGGTCAAACGTGAAAACAAGATTTTGACTATAAAAAGCCAATTTACACAATTTAAGGACTTAGAAATTTATAAAGAAGTCTCTTAGAATACCTACTGCTCCAAAATTTAAGTATTTGAAAACTCCAATTTACTATTAAAATTATCCGGCTTTTACCGCAACCGGGAGCGTTAAACGCGCAGTTTTCAAAATCGAACCCGTAGACCAAAGTTTTGAACCACTTACTCCATAATAATCATAATATTACTCTAATGATCTGATTTTGGACATAAATGACATAAAAGGCAAGAAACTAAACTTAAGGGTAGAAACTATCAATTTTGAAACTTGAGGGACTAAACTGTAAATTTTTCCAAACCTTATAACCGACTTCCAGGAAGCTAATAAACACTTGAACAATAAAATCTCTTAATATACCTAATCTAATAAAGTGAAAATCCCTAATTTTCATGAAAACGCCTTGACTTGCCATAAAAGGAAACTTTTATACAAACCTTCACTAAACCAAAGCCATACCATATAGCTAAACTCTTGGCACTATTGTTGCTCCTTAAATAGGTTTAGAGCAGTAGCTATCACTTAATATACTTATGTTAGGGTGCTAGACTTGAGACATTCCCGGCACGCGAAGAATTTCTTTTTGCTTGATATCTAAGGTGAGTTCTAGTGATCCCCCTTTTTACTACTGTTTTGGATGGAACATGCTCTACTTTTATGAACTATGATTGTGCTTTATTTGATGATACCATGTGGGATTGGTGTTACCTGCTAATTTTTATATCATGATCATTAATTCTTTCGTGAACCGCTTGATTTATATGGATAGATCTATTTGGGGAATCCCCCACACACAGTGCCTTCCGTTCCAGGGAGGTTACCCCACTGAGATCCTGAGGGATCGTTGTGGCATGTAACAAGTTTTGTTAAGATTCTATGGTGAACCATCCGGTCAGGTAGGGTTCACTGGTATGGGGCTCAGTTTCTTCCTTCGGGAATATCCAGTAAACACAACTTTAAGAAGAGGCTAACCGGGACTGAGTGCAGGGTTGATTATGATTTTATTTCTCCCACGATGATAAACAATGATTATTTTTCTTTTAATCAAAGAAGGATTTATTAAGTCCTTTTGTTTTTGAACTTTAAGCACTTGAATTCACCAACTTTATAGTTGACACAATTTTCTTTTGAGCATGTTTCAGGTAATGTTTGAAGAGATCCTAGCTGTTTGAAGACCTAGACTTACCCCCGTGACATGGCATTGGCTTATTCCTTGATGAAACATTTGAACAATTTATATTTGTGTTGAACAAGTAAAATTTTATTTTTATGATTGATTGTAAAACTTAATTGGGGTCTTGATGTGTATCTAGCCCCGTTACTCTTTAAAACTTTAATGCCATGTGATATTCTCTCCTTTGAGCTCTTATAATGGTTGTTTCCGCTGCCATATGTTGTTGCTAGTCTGTGACGTCCCACCCTATCTGGGCCCGGGGTGTGACAACATGTAAAGCCACAAGAAAGATAAGCATACATAATAATAAGGAATCCAATCATCACATTCATCATCATCATACAGGGCAACATCATACATTCATAATATGCATTAACATGCAACATCATCATCATCATGCCCTACATGCTCTCTACGGCCATAACCATCCTCTTACATGCTCTTACGGGTTACTTTACGTCAAAACTTACATCTGCACCTTTCCCCGAAGGTCAGAAGTCAACTACACATTCCTTCGAGTGCAACAGCCCTGTTCGGGCGTATGGACACCCTTCAGTCGCATGGCCTCCATGCGACTGAACATCATGCGACTGGACTCATACGGATGGTCATCTATGCGAATGAACATTCAATCGTGCGTATGGACCTTGTGCGAATGGGATTACTGCGAATTTGCACCTATGCGACGCTGACCTCATGCGAATGGACTCATACGACTAAGCATCTATGCGACTGAACCCTCAGTCGTGCACTCCCCATGCGACTGAACTCCCATCGGCGACTGAAGTCTAGTCGTGCGATTGAACCTCTCGTCGAATGCAAGTGCAATGACCCTAATCGTCATCGCGATATGCCGAATCTATCCATGATCCCTAATCGGATCATTCTTCGCTCGCCTAGCCCTAGCTAATGCAGAATGGAGTTCATCCCGAACCCAATCTGCCATTTTCGGCCTCCAAGATCATCCAAACCCATTCTAAGCCTAAATTAACCCTCCTGGACCTTAGGAATGCATACCATAACACCATACAAGCACACACAAGCCCGAAATCATACTCTAAACACATCATACACATCACACCCAAAAGGGTCAAACACACACATACATAAAAACGGGTTTTGAACATTTTCCAGCCCCAAAATCAGTTGAAAACAAGTAAAAGTGGGGTCCTAGAACTCACACAATCGAGCACAAAGACAAGAGCTTCGATTTGGCTTGCCACTCGACGGATTTGGACACCCGAATCACCCGAAACACACACTTTTCTCCCTTTTCTCCTCTTTCTCTCTTCTCTTCCTTTGAAATCTGAAAATATGAGAAGTGTGGGGAGAGTGGGCTGCCCTCTCCCTACACATATCACCACATTACCCAACTTTTCTTCGTTGGCGAGTTTGGTCCCTCGGCTTTGAACTTTATTTCTTTTCTTTCTTCGCCGGCTTCAAAATAATAAATTTCCGGGTGTTACATCTTAGCCTTTTACATGTTTTCATACGTAAAAATATGACCTTTATGCGATTCTTTGCAACTTTTCAAAACCCAAAACCTTAGAATCTGGGTTTGATCTACAGAAAGGATTAGAGGAGGATTCTTACCTAGATTTGTTGCTCCTTTGTTATGGTTTGATGCTCCAATGCCCAGATCTTCAATATCATAACCTTTGAAGCTCCAAATCTTGAGTTTTCTTTACTTTCTCTCTCTACTTTCTCTCTATGAATTTGGGTGGCTAGGGTTCAAATGAGGAAGATGATGGTTGGTTAAGTGGGTTAAGGGCTGATTATGGGCCTTTAATCCCTTGAGCTACTACCCAATAAGGCTAATTTAGCTCATGGCCATTTCTTTACCTTATTAAATACCCAATAATTAAGCCCATTATCCTTGATGACTCGTTTTGACTTTTCTGGGTGTTACACTAGATGAACCCTAATCCAAAAATTGGTGATGAATACATGAAATTGATGATTGTTAGATGTTAGTATGATGTTATATGTTGATTATGCAAGAAATCTATGGATTGATCATCTAGCTTATACATTGCCATAAGAGGAAACTTTTTGTTCTTGGAATTCATGATTTGATGATGTTATGATGTTAGATACAATGCTTGGATGTTAGTTTAATTGAATTATGCAAGAAAATCTATGAAATTGAGATTTTGATCATGACTTACTAAAAGTAGAAACTTTTGGTGTATGATGTTTGGGAATTTGGATGTTTTGGAGATGATTAACATGTTAGAATGAATGCTATGAACTTTATTAGGTATAAAATTCTTGAAATTATGATTGAATTGGATGCTAGATCACTTTTGGGTGTTTCTTTCCCAAAAGGAATATTTTTGTAGAACATTGGATGTGATGAATTGGGCATGCTTGTGATGTTAAGATCATGTTAGAATGATTGTTGATGTTTGTTGTGATAGAATGTATTAATTGAGTTGTATGGATGCTTGGTTGATCATGTAATAAGTATAGGTTTTGGTGATCATACATGATGATGAATTATGGTTAGTGATTAGGTGATCATGTTTGGGATTTGATTGATTGTCACTATGAATGTTGGTTTGAATGAATTAAGTGAATGAATATAATTATGATTGTCATACACATGTGCGAATCTGAGGCCCCTACTTAGTAGGATTGGCAGAGTTTAAGATGTGAAGTCGTGATGGCATGTGGTATATGATTAGTCTTCGCGTATGAATTATTTGTTGTGATGTAATATATATATATATTATATATATATTATATAATATATATAATAATATATATATATATATATTATATATTATCATATATATATATATATATATATATATATATTAAGCACGTTGATTGTTGAGATTTGAATAAGTGTATGATGATCTAATGTGGCTTGATGACTTAGGTAGAACCTAGGTGATAATGTGATACTGTTGGATTCTTTATGCCCAAGACACATAGAACATTGATGTGGTTAGTACGTTATGATCCAAGTCGGGTCATACCCAATAACAAGCTTAGCAAACACCAATTAATATTTAATTGATGATATGATCATGCAATTAAATAAATACACCACACCAATTTAGAAAATGGGTTTTCTAAATAAGTTGCATATGAGATTGAACAACTTATATGGATATTTTGTTCATGGACATTATTTGTAATGTTGTTTAATTTAGTTAAATAACATCAAATAATAAAAGTGTGTGTATGTTATATAATTAAAAGGTTAATTATATATATGTATCTTTATTAATCTTTAGTTTGACAAAAGATTAATATACAAGGACCATTTTGGGAAAATCAAAAAGATAGAACAACCCAAAAGGGTTTTCGGCCGCCCCCTTGTGGCTGCCCTATTCTTTTGTTTTGTTGTTGTTCTCTCTTTAGTTTGAGGCTCTCCATGAACACACACACTCCATCTTCAGATCTCTCTCTCTCTCTCTCTTATGCAAAGGGTCACAAGAACATGATCTTTCTTTTAGAAGAAAGATATCATGGCTGGAACAAAGTTCTAACATCCTTGTGATGTTCACGGCTGGAATAGAGGTTCCAGCAGCCTTCTTGATCCGTTTTGGTGCTCAAATCCAAGCAACAATGGTGTTTTCTTAGAGGCTTGTGGGTATGGACACTTGAGGACATCTACTTTGGTGTTTTTGCCATTCAAGAGCAGCTTTTCTTCACCCAAATCACGTTTTTAGCAGCCCTTATGGAAGGTGTTTCATTCACATTTTCAGCAGCCTACAAAGGTAGTTTGTTGATGTTGTTTTGGTTGTTTCCTTCTCTTGATAGCTAGTTCAAACACATATATAGATCCTTATGTTCTTGGGTTTGTTATTGTCATGTAATGAACCTTATTTTCAGATTACAAATGATAAAATATTTGATGTTTATATCCGCTGCGTTTTCAAGTTTAAATGGTTAAACTAGTTTGATTTGATCCACAAACCCAACATTGGCATCTAGAGCCGGATATGTGGATGAATAGCTTCATTTGTCCTTGTAAAATTGGTTTTATAGGACTTTAACAACCTTATAGGGGCTGTTTTGTGATGATATGATGATTCCCCAACCTTTCAAGGTATATCATGCATGCTTATGATTAAACCTTGAAAGCATGACATCAAATGGTTGATTGTGCTTTGTTTGGACAAAAGACCCTAAATTCTTGGTTTATGTTGGCTGAAAATTTAGGGTCATATGGGGATTCATTTAGTTCTTGAAATGATGTATATGGATACATGTTTTAGTGCATAACATAGCCTTGACCATGTGTGTTTTTGGATTTGGTTGATTGTGGAATTGTCATGTTGGTTGTATTCATTTAAAAGGGTTGTAATAATTTCTTTTGTTTAAGTATTTGGGTTGTAATTTTTATTCATTTGGTTATGTAATAAATAGAATAGGTGCATTTCTTTTATTAGAAAATTGTATTAGGATATAATTTTGTAAAAGAAGATGCACAAGAAGAAGACCCAAAAGCAAGGACACAAAAGACATGGACACTTGAAGCATACGGATGCGGGTTCAAGTGGGAGTTCATGGACACTTAGAAGTGTCAATTTTAAACCCTTAGGAATGACCTTATGACAACACTTGTGATGGCAAACAAGTGTAGTCAACTTAGTGGCTATGGTTATGCACATATGTTTGTATGATTATGCTTGTTTGGTTGTTTGTTGTATGATTGTTGTTTGATATTTGGATATGCAAAACAAACTCATTAGCAAACTTAACAAGCTAGAAATTTATGGTTTCTAATCATTAAGTGGTTAATAAAAGGTTATTAAAAGGATTAATGATTTAATAAAAGAAGTTTTATTAAAAATAAACCATAGGGTACCATGTATTTGAAAGCATGCGAATACAAGGTACATAGAGTTTTCATAACTAGAATTAATGGAAACTTAAATCCCTTTGGTAACAAGTCTAACACCATCCTTTTACACGACACTCGAATCTCTTGGGAACTATTTGTGGGATAAAGGTCACCTAACCACTTGTAGGGAACTTGTATCTTTGAGGTGAGTCTAACGTACTTGTGGGATAAAGGTCACCTAACTGCTTGTATGTGAAAACTCACACGTGTGTGTAATTAGGACGACTTGAATTGAAACCATGTGATTAGGGTCACCGAAGCATGGCGTACAATGGTGTTGATGGGATTAATTATGCCGACTAACATATGATGTTTAACCGATCCCATAAGACTAGAAGTTGCAATAGGTTGCAATTGTCGACCGTTGACTACCTTGTTAATTTAAATAATGGGATAAAGGTCACCTAACCATCTTTTAAATGTAACGTTGGATTCTAGATTTTAATTATTAATTTTCTATGAGACATGTAAAGGGTATTAATAGTTAAAATGCAATTTTTCAGAAATACTAAAATGAACTTTGTAATTTTGTAGTAATGGCCGCAACCACGATACTACTACCCCCGACCGTCCCTACCCTATCACCGAGAACCATCTTAAAAGGGGATCGTCTTAACCATAATAAACTTATGGACTCAATCTTGAAATTTGAGAATCGTTCTCAAAATGAGTAAAGGCCTATGTCCTTGACGATCCCATACCTCACCAACCAACGCTGTTGATGTTAAGGCCTTTTGACGATTGGCTTAGGCACACTAAGGATTCTGTGCAAGTATCCTACCTCATGTTGGGAATATGATTCCCGAACTCCAAAAGGGTTTGGAGCATCATGGGGCATATGACATGATAATCTAGTTTGAAGGAAATGTTCCTTCAACAAACTTTAGTAGATTGCTACGAAACGGTTCGAGCATTTATACATGTCACATGGAAGAAACCCAATCGATATCATCTTATATATTCTTAAGATGAAAAGCCACATTGATAGCCTCAAGATGCTTAACTGTCCTGTCTCAAAGTAGTTGGCCAAGGATTTGATCCTTGATTGCCTAACTAAAGGTTTGAGACATTCATAATAAACTGTAATATGAATGGGTGGGACAAGAGCATTGGTGAACTTCACGCAATGCTCAAAGCAACCGAGGCAGGGATGGGTAGAGAGGTTCTACCTATTCTCTCGATCAATGAGGGAGGCTATAATAAATGGCCAATCCCGATCCTAAGGCAATTATTGCCAAAGGAAAGGAATACATCAAAGCAAAGGTTAATGCGAAACCTCGAAAAGCCTAAGCTTATGAAGCCTAAGGTAACGAAGAACGTTCCATGCTTTGAGTATGGAGAGATAGGACAATGAAAGGAATTGTTCCTCCTATCTCAAGGAGTTGAAAGACAAGAGGGATGTTGGGCAAACCTCAAATACAATTTCCATGATTCACACATTGTATTAAATGTCATTTCTTCAAAACACATGTGTATTGGATACCGGATGTGAGACTCATACTTGCAATTATTGCAAAGGGGTTCAAAGAAATGTGCGCTTCAAGGAGGGAAACTCTATTTTGAGACTTTCAAATGGTTTGGAAGTTGTTCTCAAAATTTTTGTATGCACCTAGTTTGACAAGGAACATAATTAATGTTTCCTATTGAAACAATGTGATCATGATTTAAAGTTTGTAAATAATGGTATTAAGTTTTATGGATGATGTATTTCATTTTAAGGACATGCTTTTTAGTGATATCCATGAATTGGTTCATGATAATTCGTCCTATAATGACTTATTATACACATTGAGCACCAAGAAACTTAAAATGGGTTTAAGTTATTATTATCTTTGACATTATCGTCTTGGTCACATAAACAAGAATTGGATTCAAACACTTCAAAAGAATGGTCTTTTGGAATAAATGAAATGTTTCATTTGATAAGTGTGAACCAAAAGACTTACTAGGAATGATACATTTGGATGTATGTAGTCCTTTTAAGACAATGACAAAGATTGGTGAAGATACTTCATTATTTTACCGACGATTACAGTCGCTATTATTGTGTGCACTTGATGACACATAAGTATGAAGCTTTTGAAATGTTCAAAATCTTCAATAATGAAGTAGAATATCAACTCCAATAACTATCTGTGTTCTTCATTCTGATAAAGAAGAAACTGAACCCTATTTGGATATGGTTTAATTTATTATGGCTATGAGCTTACCATCTTTATCATTTGGGTTTTCGCATTACTCTTTAAGTCTCATTTTTGAATATGACCCGGACCAAGAAAGTGTAGATTAGTTGAATATCCTAGAGACTGTATAGGATACTGTTTCTTCTTCGACTCAACAGAGCAAAAAATTTATTGCTCAAAGGCTAAGTTCTTGGAAACCGAGTTCTTTATGGAAGGAATGACGTATAGAACTATGGAACTTGATAAGGATCAAGATCCACAAGCCGGTACACTTTTGGTTGACACTAGCTACCAACAAGAGGTTGTTGATGATAATCAAGAGGTTGATAAATATACACAAAACGTTCACAAATCTGGTAGAGTTACTATTCCATCTAAGTGATATTATTCCAAGAATGGATGCTATGTGGTTGACCCCTGTAGGCTAACCATATACCAAGATGTTATGTCCAATTTGGATGGGACAAATGGCTAGAAGCCGTGAACGTAAGGATGCAATCCATGTATAACAACCAAGTTTGAGAATTGGTTGACCCTCCACTTAACTCCAAACTGGTTGGATACAAGTGGGTTTTCAAGACAAAACAGATATGCATGGAGACTTGAATACTTATAAATTAAAGACTTATAGCATAAGGTTTCCATCAAACTCAATTGGTTGATTATGATGAAGCTCTTGCGCCCGTGGCAATGCTAAAGTCGATTAGATATCATGTGCCACAACTGCATATTCTGAATATGAGTTTTGGCAAATGGATGTCAAAACCGCTTTTCTTAATGAACATCTCGAAGAGATTGTCCATACAGTTCAGCATGATGGTTTTGTCGATCCATGACATCCTAATAATGTATATAAGTTAAAGTGATTAATCTATGGATTGAAACAAGCATCGAGAAGGTTGTGTATATATATATAAAGGCTAGTGGGAGCATAATTGTATTCTTAGTGTTGTATGTTGATGACACACTACTATTTGGAAATAATATTCCTTGGAAGGTGTTAAAACCTAGCTTGGAAGATGTTTTTCATATAAGATCTCGTTTAAGCCACCCATATTTTGGAATAAGGATCTATAAGGATTGATCGAGGTGGTTGATAGGGTTAAACCAAAGTGCATATATATTGATAAAATCTTGAAAAGGTTCAAGATGAAAAACTCTTAGAAAGGTATGGACACCTATTCAAGGAGGGACAGTGTTGACTACGTCTCAATGTCCAAGCTCATAGGATGAGCAAAATCAAATGAATGATCTCCCATACGCATCTGCTATAGGATCCATCATTTGTGTGATGATATGCACTAGACCAGACGAGTCATGCTTATTAAGTATGACAAAGTAGATACCAATTGAAATACCCATCGGATGGCTCTTAAAAGTATATTGAAATACCTTAGTAGGACTAAGGATTTGTTTCTAATATACGGATCTATTGAAAAGGAAGTCGTTGTAAGGGTTACACGGATGCAGGCTTCCAAAACTGATCAATGATTTTTGATCACAATCGGGTATACTTCCATTATGAATGGAGGAGAAGTGTCCTTGAAAGTTTCAAAGCAAGACACGGTGGCATTGTTCACTACAAAATCCGAATACATAGCCGCTTTATTGGCAGCTTGGGAAGCTGCATGGATAAATTTGCCATTGCTTATCTAGGGATGGTCTCTACCATTCAAGACCCCTAGAAATCTTTGGTAATTACATGGGTGGGATTGCTCAAATCAAGGAACCCCGTACTCATCAAAAGACTAAGCACCTTGAGCGGAGATTCAACATCATAAGGTATGGAGTTGAAAAGGGTAAAGATATGTATTCGTAAAGTTCATAAAGATCAAAACATTGCTGATCCCACTAACGAAGCTCCTTGATGAGGGCAAAGTATGAGGGTCATACTTGTGCCTTAGGACTTCGATTTACTGGTGATTAGAATTGATCTGTTTAGCATATAAAACATGGAACAATTGTAATATTTAACTCTTTTATATATTTGAGTTATGTTCCCTTTTAGCATGTTTACATCCATGAATAATTCTTTTATTCTAAATGTCCGTAGTCGGTCATATTTGTGGGAACAAATATGAATGTAAGACTATTATGAACTTGGATTGGTGGATATTCATAAGGCATGAATATAGAGCAATTGGTTGCTGCCAAGGTTCATAGATACTCGTGGGATACGAATATTGGACTGACCCGCGTATCAAATCTTACTACATGGAATCTTATTTATTGATCATAAGTAAATTTGAGTAAAGGCGAATATCATTTGGTATCCTCTGACCTGAGATACATATTGGGTTTTTGATATTCACCAAGTGTTATAACTTGAGCTAGTTTCTTCGCTGATATGAAATAATGGTCAGTACATAAGGCTATGTTAAGGTATGACATAATGTGATTGTGAGAAACATATGTAGTCAAGATGGGATTTGTTCCTCTTATTCGTTGAGAGTATGATGTCTAAGGCCTGATTAAGTTAAATCACAAGGAATGATCATTCTGTGTCCTTGGATTTAACATGACATCTGAAACAAAAGGATAAATGATTGATTCACCTAAATCATTCAAGTTTGGAACTTGAAGGGGATGATCTTATTGAATGGCTTATAGTCATGCGTATTAGGGTAGTAAACCGTTGTTAGGCGGTATTTACTGCTTGCATCAATCTTCTATGTATCTTGTGCAAGTGGAGATTGTTGGATTCTTTATGCCCAAGACACATAGAACATTGATGTGGTTAGTACGTTATGATCCAAGTCGGGTCATACCCAATAACAAGCTTAGCAAACACCAATTAATATTTAATTGATGATATGATCATGCAATTAAATAAATACACAATTTAGAAAATGGGTTTTCTAAATAAGTTGCATATGAGATTGAACAACTTATATGGATATTTTGTTCATGGACATTATTTGTAATGTTGTTTAATTTAGTTAAATAACATCAAATAATAAAAGTGTGTGTATGTTATATAATTAAAAGGTTAATTATATATATGTATCTTTATTAATCTTTAGTTTGACAAAAGATTAATATACAAGGACCATTTTGGGAAAATCAAAAAGATAGAACAACCCTAAAAGGGTTTTCGGCCGCCCCCTTGTGGCTGCCCTATTCTTTTTTTTTGTTGTTGTTCTCTCTTTAGTTTGAGGCTCTCCATGAACACACACACACTCCATCTTCAGATCTCTCTCACTCTCTTATATGCAAAAGGGTCACAAGAACATGATCTTTCTTTGGAAGAAAGATATCATGGATGGAACAAAGTTCTAACATCCTTGTTGATGTTCACGGCTGGAATAGAGGTTCCAGCAGCCTTCTTGATCCGTTTTGGTGCTCAAATCCTAGCAACAATGGTGTTTTCTTAGAGGCTTGTGGGTATGGACACTTGAGGACATCTACTTTGGTGTTTTGGCCATTCAAGAGCAGCTTTTTCTTCACCCAAATCACGTTTTTAGCAGCCCTTATGGAAGGTGT
This sequence comes from Flaveria ramosissima, assembly GCA_025215565.1. Classification (NCBI taxonomy): domain Eukaryota; kingdom Viridiplantae; phylum Streptophyta; class Magnoliopsida; order Asterales; family Asteraceae; genus Flaveria; species Flaveria ramosissima. Next base: position 58,970,082 of record CM046039.1, read on the forward strand.
TTCATTCACATTTTCAGCAGCCTACAAAGGTAGTTTGTTGATGTTGTTTTGGTTGTTTCCTTCTCTTGATAGCTTGTTCAAACACATATATAAGATCCTTATGTTCTTGGGTTTGTTATTGTCATGTAATGAACCTTATTTTCAGATTACAAATGATAAATATTTGATGTTTATCCGCTGCGTTTTCAAGTTTAAATGGTTAAACTAGTTTGATTTGGTCCAACAAACCCAACATACGCATGGATAAATTGCATGATACTCTTGCATGTTAAGTTATCATATATAATTAAACTATATTTCAACTAATATGTCACCAACGGGTCAACTAGGTTAACCTAGGATTATTAAGTTTCTCTGTGTACACGTACTTATGTACTTGTGTGTTCTAGGTAACCTTTGAAGGGTTGTCTTTGCACCTATCACCAGTCTCTTTATTTACTATCATTATACACAAGGTGAGTTCATGCCCCTTTATTTTATAAACCTTCTTCTTGAGGAGGTAGCATACTCATACTCAAATGCTATTTTATTATTATTATTATAAGTTTTATATGTTTTAACATAGTTCTTAATACCATGGAAAGTCCTCACATTTTCGGATCATTAATAATGGTAACTAGCGGGGAATCTTGGGTAGTACTACTGGGTCTGAAGAGCCCTACCCATGAGACTGGAGGTCAAGCGGATGCAATATTGTCCTATACACAAACATTCGTCACGACCTGGAAAGTCGTGACAGGAGGCAACAAATGCAACACAGTCAAGTTTGATCGCGTAATCACTATTGTTAATACATGTGAATATAGACTAGCTATCTATTTCTATTCACTTCTTATGTTATACAACTGTTAATATTTATGATAAACGCAAACTCTTGAACTCACCAACCTTTGTGTTGACATCTTAGTATGTTATTCTCAGGTCGTTAGCTCTGTTTGCCACTAGGAGGACAACACGGGTTCAGCATGCATTCAAAGATTTATTTTAAAGACATCTTTGTTGGTTTTTATTTATGAGTGTTTAATCATTTGGGTTGGCGCGTATTTTTCCATATTATACATTTTTATACTTTGGGTTTGTCTTATTTACAAAACGCTTCCGCATTGTTATAAAGTTTGAACTTTGGTTGGTTTATTTTTAAATATGGTATATAGTGTCGTTCTGAGTAACTATTGACTGTGATCCTGGTTTGTTCACACGCCTCGCGCTAAAACTCCGAACGTGGAATTTGAGGGTGTGACATGATCCATGATAAAGAATGCACAATATAGATTATCTTTTAGCCCCAGTATGTTATGAGGATTTTGTATGTCGGATTCTCTTTCACCTGAAACTTATTTTCACCTGATATAAAATATTTCACTCCTAAGACATTTTTTACCTACAACAATCCAAAAGATCTATCGTGCTATCTTTGACATGCTTCACATGCATCAAACTCAAATTTTGTTCTAGCATATTTTTAATCGGTTTGATGATATATATGTTAAACGTATTTATTAAGAAGAGGTCAAGCCCAATATCTAATTATTGGGTGAATTCCATTGGCCTCGTGTATAATTTCCTATTGTTGTCTATCTATATGTGTCACATATGATGTCCGAAGCATATAACATTTAAGGAAAAAAATTAGGCCATAAATTTAGCTTTGTTACACATGATTAGAGATCACAGATCTCAACCCATTATGTTTGATCCTGATTTCATCTCCATTGTAGAGGATTCGTAATCTAATGATCAAGAACAAAGAGGATCTCAGAGTTGCGAAGCGCTTGTGAATTTAAACAATTTGGGGGTTCAGTCCAAACTTTCAATTGGATAAAACTCATAGTGAATCAAGAACAAGTATGAATTTTCATGTGAGATTTCATGAACTAAAGAGAATTGATTAATTTTAATTATGAGCGTATGTTTAAGGGTAGGGCCTCCAAATCCTCGAAAACTGCCTTCGGGCATTTTCCAATTCTAATTCAAAATTAAACTAAAATTGGACCCAAAATTATTCCAAAAATGGAGCCAGGGGCTCTGTCCTTTGGCTTGAACCCCACTACCTAGGGCACTGCCCCCGGACCCCCCGCCAAAGGGCATTGCCCCTTGAACCCCGATTGCTTAGTAGATACGCCCCTAAAGATGTTTTCATTATCAAAAATCATAATAAACTTAAACAAGTGTGCACTCTACATCTCGTGACTTGTTTGATGAATTTTATGATCACATTAATCAACTAGGCAATCCAATTACACTAAAATATTTGACATTCCTCCTCCATTTTAGTGTAATCACCGAATAACTCAAACAAACTCACACAAATTACAAATTTATGAATAAATGAAATACCATGACGATTGAATTTCATTTTAGTATATTACACATTCCAAATATTTGAATATCAGGGTGTCACTATAGATTGAACACTTGCTATTCATAGTGAATACATGACGATAATATACAAAAAATTTTACATAATTATATAGTCTTACTTGACGCCATATTTTACTAGCCTCATGACCTTATCGTTTATAAGCATATCAAAGCCAAGTCAAAGCTTCTTGAAGAACCTAAACATCATGCTTGTATGGATAGCTCTTTTTCTCTTGCACCTACATATTAAGAACTTAGACTGCAACCTCCTCAACTTGTAGGTCTGAACACATACATTGGGATGATGCAACTAATGTGTTCCAAACTACTAATGTTGAGCTTTCCATATTGAATCCAACATCTGGTGTTATACTAGATAGGAATTGGGTATCTTAACATGAGAGCTTTTAAGTGGACTTCAATCCCATCCCCATAATAGATTTGTGCATAATATCTCTATATAAACCATAGTTAAATGATCATCTAAGTTATGTTGAGTTCTCACAAACTCTACTGATATCACACCATGCATGAAGAGCCCACGAATCATGCTATGTCTAACACCTAAGTGTCTTAACTTGCCATAACTCTAAACTTGATTATAAGCCTTAGCCAAAGTTGTTTTAGTATCACATCTAATAAATATAGGTGGTATTTCTTTAGACCATAATATAATTTCATAAATTAAATTTCTTAGCCACTCAACTTCTTTACAAGGTGCTACTAATGCCATGGACTCAGCTTCCATCATTGACTTAGTAATGCGAGTTTGTTTTCTGATGCCCAAGAGATGGCAACTCCCCCAAGTAGGAATGTCCATCCACTTCTGGAAGAATGATCTTCCATATTAGTAATCCAACTTACATCTGAATAACCTTCAATAACAAAATGAAATCCTGAATAATTTAAACCATAATTCGTGATTCCTTTCAATACTTTCAAATACTTAAATACTTGATTAATAGCTTGCCAGATATGAACTAGGACTAATTGTGAATATACTAAGCTTTCCAATAGCATAGACTATATCAAGCATGTGCTTAGCATGTCATACATTAGACTTCCAATAGCTTTTGAGTATTGAAGTTAAGATACTACAATACCTTTATTAGATAGAAGCTTAAGATTAAAATCTATAGGAGTGCTTACAATAGAACAATCTTTGAAGTTAAATTTCTTCAAAATCTTCTTAATATAATGAGATCAAGAAATTAATATACCATTGTTCCCATGTTATTCTTTACACCAAGGATCACTTCAGCCTCTCCCATGTCCTTCATAGCAAACTTAGAGACAGAATTCATTAGTTTTATCAACTTACTGCAGGATCGGGTTTTGTCACTTAAACACTTGTGATTCTCTCAAACTCACTTATATAACACTCAAATGAGATGAAGCAATGCCTTTAACAAGAGTTGATAATAATATAATAAGTAATCAAAGAAAAGCAGAAGTATTTTCAAGGTACTTGTATATATTACTTCTCAACTCAAGATTACAAGACACTTACAAGCATGAAACAAGAGTTACAATGAGAAACTATATATACTAGATCCTACAGCCGGTTATACTTGATACCAGCTGGAAACCTACGACTAAAGCATTACTACAATGCTATAGTTAAGGTATCTTAGATAAAGTATTATCTAAGATATGGTAGTCATGACATGTCCATGACTTACCTTTTGTCACCAACTAAAGATGGCAACTGTACTTAACATAAAAAGGTAAACAGTAGATTAAAGTATGGTCAACTACATGGCTTTTGAGAAAACGCCATGCAGTATCTCAGAGATTTGCAGCGGAGTGTCAGACAGGCCATACTTATGTCCACTGGATAATAGAAGTGTCTTCCGAAGGTTAACTGGCTTCGGAACAACAAGTTCTTCCGAAGCCACTTATACTTCGGAAGATGCTTCTATGCTTCCGAGGCTTTGAGGACTTCTTGTACTTCGGAAGTTGACTTCAGATCTTTGTCTTTAAGTCTTGATCTTCGGAAGTAGCTTCTTTGTCTTCGGAAGTTGGAGTTTTCCTTCAAAGTGTATTTTACACTTAGACTTCGGAAGAGCTCCTTCTTCCTTCGGAAGTTCTACACTTGGCTTCGGAAGTCCTTTGTATGTTGTACTCAAAATCTTCTAAGTGACTTAGTTTTGGTTGCAACAGCCTCTCTAGATCCAACAAACTCCCCCTAGGCTGATGCTACCAAAACTTCACTTATTTCTGCTTCTCAAAGCTTTCAGCACCAGGGACAAAAGATATTTGTCTGTCTCTCTGTTCTTCCCGGAAGTAGTGCTGAGAAGCTTGTACAAGTCATTCGTGGATAGGAGATCCAGTCTATCACTTTGAATGACATGTACCCTTTGTTGTGACCCCCTGAAGAGAGTTAGTTGACGGGAGTTATAGTCATACTCCCATCTAACTATGGTCTCAAGTTCAGGACCTTCAACCATTTGAAGAAAGGCTTTGCCTTTGGTTGCTGATCCTTTCCTTTCCTCCTCCTCTCTCTCTCATTTTAACTCCTCTTGACCTTGCTTCTAGCAGTGAGTTCGGCCATATGAAGGCTGCCTAGATGATTTCTGATGTGGGCAGCTACATCGGAGTTTGAAGGGTTGGAGAATGGTTTCTCTGCTAACTCAGCAATGTCGAACCTGCTTAAGTGTAGCAGAGATGAGGCATTCAGCCTGTTAATCTCTCCATTCTCTCTCTCAACAACAAAGTTGTGAGAAGAGTCTTCAAACCTCCACTGGATTATCTTCTTTCTGGGTACAAGAGGTTGTCTTGGTACCCTGTCTCCTTTCTTTGTATCCAGCAGAGTCACCAGCTTTCTCCTCAGCTTCTTTTCTTCTTCATTCAATGTATCTGAATTGAGGCCAAGGAGTTTTGCAGCTTGGTCCAAAGTTCCTCTGGGCAGATCAAGAAACTCATCTCTTGTGAGGGAACTTGAGGATCCATCAACATAAGTCAAGTTGACTGAATCCTCCTCACAGGAGATGTCGCTCAGAGTTGTACAGTTGATGAGCTTAGTTTTGATCGCCTTGAATTCCTCCATAGAGAGATGTTTGGAAGGCTGAGGGGATGGTTTGATTGGTTGTTGGGTAGGTTTAGGAGTTTGGGTTCTGGCTAAGGTTTTGGGTTGGATGATGGGTAGTTTGGGGTGGTTGAGGTGAAGAGGTTGGTAGGTGTGATGGTGTAGGTTCAGGGGTGAATGGTTCAGAAGTGGGTTCAGTTTTGATTGGGAAGGGAAAGGGTATAGGTTCAGGTTGAGGTTGGGTTTGGATTTTGGGTTGAGAGGTTGCTTTGAAGGTCATCCCCTGTCCCCTTCTATACATCTCTTTTCTTCTCCCCCGCACGAATGTCAGCCTTGATGTCACTGACATGTCGTTGGAGAGTCTTCTCAGACATGGGACCCACCTGCCTGCCAGAGAAGCCGTGAGCTTTAAGATAATTCTTCATCCAGCTTTCTCACCTATCTTCTTGGCGGCAGACAGTCCAGCTTCTTCTTCTTCTCTCTTCTTCTTCTCCACAGCTTCTCCCTTGCAGCTCTCTTTCTCTCCTTCTCATTTGATCTTGCTCTTTGTTGAAGAGCCATAAGATCGTATCTGCTGTGTGGAGACAACTCCTCTTGAGAGAATCCTCTGGAGAGTAGGAAAGTGATCCTTTCTCTCCTGAGCTGCAGATCAGCTTCCCTTTCCTTTCTCTGCCTTTCTTCTTCTAAGGCCAACCTTGCAGCCTCTTCTTTTTGCTGTTTTGCAGCAAGGTTGCCTTTTCCAGCTCTATCAGCTCCTCTAATGGTAGCAGGAGTACATCTTCCGAAGCAGCCCCTAGACTGACAAGTCTATCTATTACCTCTACCCTTCTTCGATTGTTGACTGCCTCCTGGTTGGCTGCAGCTGCTTTGGTACTTGCAGCTAACAGTTTCCCAGTTGGTAGTCTACCTTTCCTTTTGAGCTTCTCCAACCTTTCTTCTTCCTGAAGCTCTTCCGAAGTCATCTTCCTCTTGCCTTTTATGTCTTCGGAAGTGCTAGACTTTGGGGTTCTTGGATAGAAGATCCAGGTTGGGTGGTAGAGGTAGGAGCTGGAGTCAATGCAGATGTTAGAGCCAATGGTTGGCTGAGAAAGTCCTCCCTATTAACCTCAGATGCAAGTTCCAGAATTGCATCTGTGACTATTAGATCATCGGAAAGAGAAAATAGTCCTTCCGCAGCAGCAATCTCAGCTTCGGAAGTTTGAGCTTGTTCTTCCGAGGCTTTGAATTGTGCTTCGGAAGTCTGTGAAAATACACCTTCTGTCCCAACTGTTTCAGTTGCTGGGCCATCAGTCCTAGTTTCCCCTTCGAATTAATCTCAGGTTCCACTTGGGCCTTAGGTTGACCAACTTCCTCAACAGTGGTAGGAGGTGCATTCAACCTCTGAAGCTCTTGAGCTCCAAAGTAAATCACAGACATATCTGGGCTAGGCTGTTCTATGAGGGATTCCAAAAGGAACTTGTTGAAGAACCTATTGAGATCCTGGAGCATCCTTTGATCCACTTGAAAGACAACTGGAGGAGGCTCAGGGAAGATGGCAGCTTGTTGCATTGGATATCTTGAGCTCAAAGAAGTAAGAGCTTGACCTTGGGTTTCCTGTCTTTGGCTTTGTCTCTCAACACTCTCCCCCTTTTTGGTAGCATCATCTTGAGAGCTAGATGAGCTAGAGGAAGAGGTCAAGGAGACCTGAACTGGTACATGCCTAACAGATCTCTCAATCTGTGTCTCAGCTAGTTTGGCCTTGAGAGTTTCAATCTCAAGTTGCTGAGTGGCAGACCTATCCTCTAAAGTCTTAACCTTTGATTCAAGGTTTGAGACTTTAGAAAGTAGGTCTCGAATGGTGAGTTGCATACTTCCCTCATCTTCTTTTGAAGAATCACGGGGAGATGAGGTAACATACCTGGTATGTTCATCCTCACCACCAGATGTGGTTTCTTGGCACCCTGGTTTCCCTTGCACAATGATGTCTCTTTCAGAGGCATCAAAGGGCATGGTTGCCGTAGATTCAGTCTGACTGTCGTTACCACTGTCCTGAGGATCCATTGAGGCTCCTTCAGTAGTGGCAGCTGAATCTACATGAGTCCCCTCCACATCAGTGGGACTCACCTCAGTAGGGCTTTGCTGGTGTGGGCTAGAGATAAGAGGTTTCTCTCTAGGCTCTGTTGATCCTTGAGAGGGTGTAGTGGATCAACTTCATCGCGCCTTTAAGAGACATAATCTCTTCACCAGCTCCGGTCAAAAGGTCAGTAAAAGAAAAGGAGTGAAGACCTAAGGACCCGGGACTTTGATCAATGTCAAAAGGCATTGAGCTGTCCCTTTGTGGCTGCTCAGGGGAGTATAGAGACTCACCCTGAGGGCTATCAGCTGGGGTTTTGGGCTCATGGGTCTGAGACTGAGGAGACTCAAGACCCATATTGAGGTCAATAGTGAAGGATGGGTGGACCTCTGGCTGAGTGGGAGCCCTTTGTTCCACTCTAGCCTTTTTGGTTTGAAGAGGAGGGGCTTGTTCAACCAGAGTAGATTGAACAAGGGTTCGTTTGGTACGTCTCTGGTAGGTGACAGTGATGGGTGGAGAAGGTAGATTTGGAATGGTGAGGGTAGTTGCTGGTGTGGGTTCATCACCTGTGGGGTGAACAGGGATGTCACCAGGAGCCATTGGCTCAATCATACCTGGAAGTAGTGCGGTATCTCTTCCAGTGTAGTTGGTAGACACTCTCTTCAAGATCTTGAAGATGGTCGGCCTCATTTGGGGAGCAGACAGAGCAGCTGCACAGACAAGCTTACCCTGATCTAGCTCGCAGTTGATTATGTGCTGGAGAAATCTGGGATACATAAAGAATGTGTCCCTTTGCAGATTTCCCATAAGGTTAGTCAGCACAAACCTTGAATAGTTGAAGCGGAGGCTTTGTACCAACCCGTGAACTAAGCACCCGAGTTCATAAGGGATTTGATCCCATCCCCCAGATTTGTTAGATAGACAGTGAAGAACCACATGCAGCAGGAACTTCCACTTGTAGGAGAAGTTGAATTTGTAGACCGTTGACCTGCTTACATCTCCACCGTATCCCATTTGGAGATAAGAACTATCTAAATCTGATTTGGGGAATTCCGTCGGAGCGCCTCATCATGGAGCTCGAGATGCTCCCTGATGATCTGTTCAGTGATGACCAACTCTTGGCCACAAATGCTTGACCTAATAGCACGAACCCCGTTTAGGGTTTCAATCCGACCATTTGCCCAAAATTCGGACATTTGGTTGGAGTAGATGGTAGGGTTTACGGTCAAGGCAGTGTAGTATGAAGATTGGGCTAGGAAAGAAATGATATCAGAGAAGTCATCATCCCTTGAAGAGTCAAGGAGTGCGACCTGGTTGTGCTGAGGGTTTAAGGCCATTTGAGAAAGATAACAGTAGAAGTTCTGAGTAAGGTAAATTGGAGAAGAAGAAAGCTTTTAGGGCAGTGAATTGGGTAAAAAGAGTGTAAGTGATTAACCGGAAGTATTTAAATGGGTGAAATGGCGGTTTAAAGGGTGGTTTGGATAAGATGATGTGAGGGTTCAGTGGATGATGTGACATGGGCGGTAAGGTTAGACCATTTAAATAATCCGACATCATTAACAAAATCTTTACTTTTTACAGTGTGGGGCCCAAAGATTTCCGTTACACAGTAAAATCTTTCTTCCGAGTATAAGTATTTCCGAAGGTAATGTTCTTCCGAAGGCAAATTACTTCCGAAGGTAAATTGCTTACTTCCGAGAGTATATGTTGCTTTCAGATGGAGTGTGTTAAGTGCTTCGGAAGTAGATCTGAGTTGAACTCAATCGCTTCTTCCGAGACTTAACACTCTTCCGAGAAGAAAATTATCCTGTGAGAAATTTGCTTCGGAAGATATGCAAGATATCTTCGAGGGTTAATTTCTCTTCGGAAGAACTTATACTTAGATAAATTTAAGAAAGATCTTTTGTAACAGGGCTTAGATTGTTTTGACATAAGACTTTACACATTAAAAGGTTTTCAATTGAGATTAACTAATCAATGTTTATCATCCCAATAGCTGTAATGAGATATTTAAATCTCTGTTCATCAAATGCTTTGGTGAACAAATCAGCATATTGTTCATTTGAATCAACTTTGATTAGTTTGATAAGATTTTTCTCATGAATATCTCTAATGAAATGATACCTGATATCAATGTGCTTTGTCTTGGAGTGCTTCACTGGATTTTCAGTAATGGATATAGCACTGTTGTTGTCAATGTGGATAGGAGTGCTCATGAAGTTGAATCCATAGTCTATCATCTGGTTTTGAATCCACAGCAGCTGAGCACAGCAACTTGCAGCAGCAATGTATTCAGCTTCAGCAGTTGATGTAGAGACACAGGATTGCTTTTTGCATTGCCATGAGATGATCCTTCCACCAAGAAATTGACATCCACCTGATGTTGATTTCTTGTTGATGTTGCAGCCACCATAATCGCTATCAGAGTAACCATAGAGATTAAAATCACTATTTCTTGGATACCAGAGACCTAATTTAGGTGCTCCTTTGAGGTATCTGAGGATTCTCTTGGCAGCAATTAGGTGAGACACTTTGGAGCAGCCTGATATCTTGCACAGATGCAAGTTGCAAACATGAATATCAGGTCTACTTGCTGTGAGATACATCAGAGAACCAATGATTGCTCTATACTGATGTTGATCAGTATCCTCCCCCTCAGAATCAGGGCATAGATCATGGTTTCTGGGTATGGGTGTCTTTGCTGCTTTACAATCCTTCATATCAAATCTCTCTAAGATATCATTGACATACTTAGATTGATTGATGAAGAACCCTTCCTTCAATTGCTTTACCTGAATTCCAAGGAAAAAGTCCATTTTTCCCATAGAACTCATCTCGAACTTCTTCTTCATAATGCTCTCAAAGTCTTTGCACATTTGGTCATTTGAGGAACCAAATATGATGTCATCAACATAGACTTGAACTAGCAAAATGTCTTTCCCAGACTTTCTAATGAAGAGAGTCTTATCAATGGTACCTCTAGTATAACCATTCTTCAGGAGAAATTGAGACAATGTCTCATACCACAGCCTAGGTGCTTGGTGCAGCCCATATAGAGCTTTATCCAACTTGCACACATAGTTTGGATGCTGTGGGTCTTCAAATCCTGGAGGCTGGCATACGTAGACTTCCCTATCTATATCCCCATATAGAAAGGCACACTTGACATCAAGCTGGTAGACAGTGAAATTCTTGGATGCAGCATAAGCAAGGAAGATCCTAACTGCCTCAAGTCTTGCAACAGGTGCAAAGACATCAGTATAATCGATTCCTTCCTCTTGAGTGTATCCTTGAACCACCAGTCTTGCCTTGTTCTTGATAATCAAGCCTCTATCATCTCTTTTGTTCCTGAATACCCATTTGGTGCCTATAGGTACTTGACCAGATGGTAGCGGACATAGGTTCCAAACCTTTTGTCTTTTGAATTGAAGCAGCTCCTCTTGCATTGATTCAACCCAGCTACTATCTTTCAAGGCATCTTCCACCTTCTTGGGTTCCATTTGGGATAAGAAGCATGAGTACAAGCAGACATTCCCATTATGAGTTTGTCCTCTTGTTCTCACACCCTCAGAGACTTCCCCTATGATGTTTTCAGCTGGATGAGTATTGTGAATTCTGAGTCTTGGAATCACCTCCAGTTGCAAAGATAGGTCCAAGTTGGACATATTTTGCTCAGGAGCTTGAATACTTGGTCCAGCTGTTGTTTCAAGCTCATTCAATGAGGACTGATTGAATGAAAGAGAAACATCATCATTTCTTTGCTGTGAAGCATCATTAACAGTTGCCTGTTCCTTCAAAATGCTGCTTCCATCAGCTTGGTGTTGTGCAGGATCACCTGAAGAGATTTGAAAATCATCAGGTGAATCCCTTGTTGAAGTTCCACTATCTCTTGAAATGGTTATGCTGTCAGATCTTTCAATAGTGGGAACTTGATTTGATGTAGCTCTTGGAGAACTTGGAGTAGGTCTGGGAAGCTCAAACAGTTGATCTTCATCAGAATTGCTTTGAGCACCTGTTCCAGCTGAAACATTCTCACAAGATGGTTTAGAATAGTTTGGAAACAATTCTAAATCAAAGATGATCAGGGCCATTCCCCCTAACACAAGGAGTGTGCTCATTAACTACAATGTTGGAAGATTCCTCAAATTGTTGGTTTTTAATATTATAAACCCTGTATGCTTTAGAATAGGAGGAATATCCAACAAAGATAGCATCATCTGACTTTTTTAAGTTTCAGCCAAATTGTCTTTTGTGTTAATTTTGCCAATTGTCTTTTGTATTAAGTATGGTACACCTGCTGCCAAAGGACCTTAGAAAGCCAATGAACGGTGGCCTCTTGTTCCATAACTCATAAGGGTTCTTTCCATGTGGCTTTACTACAAGAACTCTGTTCTGCACATAGCATGCAGTGCTGACTGCCTCTGCCCAGAATGTTAGAGGCAGCTTTGAATCAGCTAACATAGTCCGAGCAGCCTCAATAAGTGTCCTATTTCTCCTCTCAGCAACACCATTTTGTTGAGGAGTTCTAGGAGCACTGTATTGTCTGGCAATCCCTTTTGAGTTACAAAATGAGTCAAGAACAAAGTTCTTAAACTCAGTCCCTTGATCACTTCTAATTATTTTAACCTTGTGATCAACTTGATTTTCTATTTTAAGAATAAAAGATTTTAAAGTTTCAGCAGTTTCATCTTTAGTTCTTAAAAAGAATACCCATGTAAATCTAGTAAAATCATCAACTACCACAAGGCAATATGATTTCCTTCCAATGCTCATTATACTTGTGGGACCAAATAGATCCATGTGCAATAAGTGTAATGGAGTGGTGATAGAGTTAACAACTTTGGATTTATGAGAAGACCTGTGTTGTTTCCCTTTCAGGCAAGCAACACAGTTATCTTTACAGAAAAATTCCTTTTTAGGCAAACCATGTACCAAGTTATTTTTAGCCAATTTATTCATTGTCTTAAAATTGACATGACACATTCGTTTATGCCATAGTGTTGACTCATCACCATCAGCTTTGGAAAGAAAGCATGATACTTCTCCCATTGGGGAAGCATTGTTCATATCAAGCTTGTACATATCCCCTCTCCTGGGAGATCTAAGAAGCACCAATTCCTGAGGAATTGTCATCCCAGGTTTGAGGATGATGCACTCATGTTCTGTGAAAAGCATTTGATGCTTTTGATCACAGAATTGAGAAACACTTAACAGATTGTGTTCAAGCTGTTTGACAAAATTAACTTTGTCAACTTTTAACTTTCCATTGGATATACTCCCTCTGCCAGAAATATATCCTCCGGCCTCACCACCAAACTGGACAGGACCTCCATCATAATGTTGAAATTGTTGAAGGAGAGATCTGTTCCCTGTCATGTGCCTGGAGCATCCACTATCTACAATCCAAATGTTGTTATTCTTGTCATATGGATGTCCCTGCACATAAGGTGAGATAATTAGTTTTGATTGGAAACCCAAGCCTTGTTGGTCTTGGGTTCTTCCAATGAGAGTGACATGATTGAACCAAAATTTATGCATGGGGGTTCAATTGATGTCTTTGAAGAAGAGGTTTGGGCTACAGCATCTTCCTTGATCTTCCATTCCATCCCTTGGTTGATCATAGAAGATGAGCTTGTTGAAGCTTTTGTAGCTTGGCATTCTTCCGAAGCTTCTTTCTTTTCGGAAGAGACCTTCACCACCTTTTCTTCCGAAGCAGTCTTCTTCTGGGATGGTTTCAAGGGGACTCTTTAATTTTCTGAGTCTTTGCAGCTTTAACTTCCGAAGCCTTTTTCCTTTCGGAAGAAGAATTTTCTTCCGAGAGAAGCCTTGCTTCGAAAACAAGCTTTCCTTTTTCATCACTTGAACCATTTGATATGGTCCAAATGTGAAACCTTCCCTGACTCCTTCTCTTTTAACATTATTTGCATAATGTGTGCTAGCAGGATTGTAGTAACAATCTTTAGCCATGTGGTTTTGCAGACCACACATTATGCATGCAATGTTAACTTTCTGAATGAGGGGTTTGTTTCTTGTTCTTTTTCTCCTCATCAGCAACCTTTCCCTTTAACTTCTGATCCTTTGGTAGGATAGGAGTACTGGTACTGTACTCTTTTCCTGAATCAGAAGGTCCAACCACCTGAAATCCAGCTGATATGAATACACCCTTTTGCTTTGGGTCTATCTTCAGTTTGGATTCAGCCACCTTTTTGGCAGTTTTTCTGGCTGCTTTAGCCCTGCTTCTTCTGGCTTTGGTGGTAGGGTTTGATCATCATTGGCTGGGGAGGCACAATTACCTGTTCCTTCCCTGTGATGGTCATGGTCTCCATAGTTGCATCACTCTTTGACTCTTGAGAAGGTGGGTCAACACCTCTTGCAGTACCACACCTTGGTTGTCTTACAGACTCATAAGAGTGTGGTGGAGCAATTTCATTGGTTCCCAACCCACTTTTGTTTGATAACAAAGTTTGGAGTGAGAGGATGATGCAAGAATGGCTTGGAAGTTTTGCTCGGAAATAGCATACTTCCTGGCTTGAGCCTCAGCAGTGACAAGCTGGGCTTGAGCCTCAGTCAATTTGGATATTAAATCCTTGATTTGAGTCTTGTAGTTGGTGTGTTCATGTTTTAAGAGGGACACAGTTTTCTCTAACTCCTCAATTTTCTTTTGGTAGTCAGATTCAGCCCTTTTAAAGTCAGATTTTAAACATTTAAAGACTCAATATCAGATTTAATTTCCATATTGTAGTCCTGATAAAGTTTAACCTTAGCAATACAAGCAGGGGTACAGAGATGTTCATATACCTTGTTTTCATCTGTTCCTGCCATGAGTGCTTGAGCAGGAGTCACATCTTGAACCATGAAGCTCCAGTCAACTTTTGAGCCATTGCTGCTGTTTCAGTTGACTTTCCGTTGGGCTTTGGTGTAGAAGGATGTGTGGAGGCCTGTGAGGTTCCCGGTTGGACTTGGGAGCCTTGCATTCCCTTGCAAAATGGCCAAGTTGGTTACAGTTGTAACATTAGCCTTGCTTTTGTCAAACCCAAACTTGCTGGTGATTGGGTTTTGAGGGAATTGCCTTCCAGTTCTCTTAAAGAACTTCTTCGCTCTGTAGGTTAGAAGAGCCATTTGTTGGACTATGTCCACATACTCTATGTCATCCGAGCTAAAGCACTCAAGATCATCAAAGCAGAATTGATGATCATTGGAGTGTCCACTCCCTGAGACAAATGCACAGCCCTCCTGAAAGGAGCTTTGCTGAGCTTGATGAGACCTTGGAGTCTCGGGAAATGTGATGTAAGGCCCAGATGAACAAGATGGCTGCTGGGTGTAGGTCAGGTACTGCTGAGACTGGGAGATGCCTGAGCCTTCAGCAACCATTAAAGCGTTGCTAGCAGGAAGGCTCAAGGGTCTGCTTGCTTGGTGACCCTCTTGCTTTCCATTTCCAAACGGTATCCATCAAGGATCCCATAGAGTTCGGTCATGGTGAGTGTATTCAAATTCTCTGTTCTCTTGATGGAGACACAGTAGAATGTCCACTCATTGGGTAGAGCACTCATAAACTTTCTAGTAAGGTCTCTAAGTTCTTGAGTGATTCCCACAGATTGAAGGGAAGAGATAAGATCCATATACCTGAAATATTGCTGGCTAAAAGTTTCTCCAGCAACATAGGTGAAGTTCTCAAACTGCTGCTTCAGTGAGTCCTTCTTTGAATCATTCGAGCTTGAGTACATTTGAGCAAGAGCATCAAAGAGTTCTTTGGCAGACTTACAATGCTCAAACCCCACCATGATGGAGTTTGGATTGAAGTCATAAGAACAGTCATAGCATTGCTGTCTATGTCAAGCTTCTTCCTGTCTTCATCGGAATAGTCTTCAACGGCCTTCTCGATCATGGCACCGTTTCCACCAGCAACTTTTGGCTTATACGGGCCATTAACGATGGATTGCCACATCTTGCTATCCTGGTATCTGATGAAGCCTTCCATTCTTCTGCTCCAAGACCTGAAGTTTTCAGGGTCGATGATGGGAGCTTTGGTCATCTTTCCCATCTCAACTTCAGATTTGTTGAGGGCCATTTTGAGTGAGTTATAAGGAGGAGTGAAAAACTGGTTGATTAGGATGGTAAGATCTCACAATCAAGAGCCTAAAAAGCTCTGATACCAATTGCAGGATCGGGTTTTGTCACTTAAACACTTATGATTCTCTCAAACTCACTTATAATAACACTCAAATGAGATGAAGCAATGCCTTTAACAAGAGTTGATAATAATATAATAAGTAATCAAAGGAACAAGCAGAAGTATTTTCAAGGTACTTGTATATATTACTTCTCAACTCAAGATTACAAGACACTTACAAGCATGAAACAAGAGTTACAATGAGAAATTATATATACTAGATCCTACAGCCGTTTATACTTGATACCAGCTGGAAACCTACGACTAAAGCATATACTACAATGCTATAGTTAAGGTATCTTAGATAAAGTATTATCTAAGATATGGTAGTCATGACATGTCCATGACTTACCTTTTGTCACCAACTAAAGATGGCAACTGTACTCAACATAAAAAGGTAAACAGTAGATTAAAGTATGGTCAACTACATGGCTTTTGAGAAAATACCATGCAGTATCTCAGAAGATTTGCAGCGGAGTGTCAGACAGGCCATACTTATGTCCACTGGATAATAGAAGTGTCTTCCGAAGGTTAACTGGCTTCGGAAGAACAAGTTCTTCCGAAGCCACTTATACTTCGGAAGATGATTTTATGCTTCCGAGGCTTTGAGGACTTCTTGTACTTTGGAAGTTGACTTCAGATCTTTGTCTTTAAGTCTTGATCTTCGGAAGTAGCTTCTTTGTCTTCGGAAGTTGGAGTTTTCCTTCGGAAGTGTATTTTACACTTAGACTTCGGAAGAGCTCCTTCTTCCTTCGGAAGTTCTATTTGGCTTCGGAAGTCCTTTGTATGTTGTACTCAAAATCTTCTAAGTGACTTAGTTTTGGTTGCAACACCCTCTCTAAGCTTCAGATTAGAATTTGTAGGAGTGCTTACAATAGAACAATCTTTGAAGTTAAATTTCTTCAAAATCTTCTTAATATAATGAGATCAAGAAATTAATATACCATTGTTCCCATGTTATTCTTTACACCAAGGATCACTTCAGCCTCTCCCATGTCCTTCATAGCAAACTTAGATGACAAGAATTCATTAGTTTTATCAACTTGACTTTGGTCAATACCAAATAATAAAATGTTATCTACATATAAGAAACTTATAACTCCTTTACTAGAAGTATCAAACATGCTATATACACATTTATCTTCTTGGTTTAGCACAAAACCATTAGGCAACACAACATCATTAAACTTTTGATTCCGTTGTTTTGGTGCTTGCTTCATACATATAAAATTTTTATCAACTTGCATACTTTATATTCATTACCAAGCATAACAAACCCTTGAGGTTGTTTCATGTAAATCTCCTCATCCATATCACCATTTAACAATGCAGTTTTCACATCCATTTGATGAATCATAAGATTGTGTATAGCTGCAAGTGCTACTAACAACCTAATAGTAAAATTCCTAGTAATATAAGCATAAGTATCAAAGAAATCAATACTTTCTTTCTGTCTAAAGCCCTGGATAACTAATCTAGATTTAAACTTATCTGTTCTACAATCTACATTCATTTTATTTTTAAAGATCCATTTACACCCCAACAGTTTACATCCAGGAGGTAAATTAGCCAACTTTCAAGTTTATTTGCATAATGGAATCTATCTTATCTTGGATGGATTCTTTGTAAAATGCAACAACTCTAGAAGCCATTGCTTCACTATAACTCTATGGATCCTCCTCAATATTGAATCAATATTAAGATTTATATTCAATCTCATTTCTTGATCCTTTAACTAAATAAAGTTGAAAATTCACCAAAAGACTTAGCTTTTCTTACTCTTGTACTTTTTCTATGTTCAGTTACTAGTGGAAGGTACATATTCGGTATTAACCGAATTACTACCAAATTTGTTATCAATTTGAGAAACCTTCAAACTAAGAGTCACACCCTTTGGTCTAGATATAAAAATAAATCTTTCTTGATCAAAGATTGCATTTGTCGACTTTATAATCGAGTTTGCAGATATATAATCATTTGGTTCTAAGATATAGAACTTATAAGCCTTGAAATGTTATGCTTATCCAATAAAGATGCAATCTATACCTCTTTCACCCAAAGTTTTCCTTTTAGGAATTATATGGGTAATCTTATTCCTTTTATTAGGAATTCTATTCAATAGATAACAGAATGTTAACATCACCTCAGCCTAAAATCCTTCACTTAAACCCATATAGGACAACATAGAGTCAATTATTTCTTGCAAAATCATATTCTTTCTATCTACTACATGATTTTATTGTGGTGTACGGAGCTCTAGTTTGATTTATTATACTAGTGGGTTGAAAATACACCGATTCATAATACTCGCCACCTCTATCGGTACGAAGAGTTTTAATTAATCCATTTTGATGAATCTCCACCTCTTATTTATAAAATTTAAATTTATCAAGAGCTTTATCCCTAGCATGCAATAAATAAACATAACAATATCTAGAGACATCATCGATAAATGTAATAACATACTTTTTAATACCTAACGATGGTGTAGCATATAAGTCACATAAATTACCATGTATGAGATCTAAAACTTCAATTTTCCTATTAACATTTTTAAAGGGCTATCTAGTTATCTTATTCAACAAACATGTCTTGCATTTTTTTATTATTCATATCAAAAGAAAGGATTAAACTCATTTTAGACATATCTTTTGGCCTTTCATAATAACATTTTCTGGTCTAGCACGCCATAATTCTATTTTGTTCTTATTATTACTAGAATTGAAGCCATACAAACAGATTCATTACCAAAAAAAATATCCAAATTCAACATAAACATACAATTACATAAATAACCAAAATAAAAGTACCACGTCTTGACAAGATATACTTGTCACTTTTTAACACTTGTTTGTAACCATAATTATTTAAATCCAATGCCAGACATTATTTTCTTGAAGTAAACATAACCTTCACGTTTTCTAGTCTCTTGATTGGTTAAGTTACAACATTGACCATCTTTAGTAATGATCCATCTTCTATTAGTTCATTGTCCTTGAATGAACAAAGATCTTTATACACATGATCTATTGCTTATGAATCAACCTACCAAGCAACATCATCATCCTACACATAAAATTCTTATGAAATTATTGATACATAATTCTCACCCGAATTATAATTTGGAACTAAAAGATGACCTTGTTGCTTTCCCGGATCCTTACATCCACTTGGACGAACATCATTATTGCCTTTACTAACTCGATAATCCTTATTGAAATGAAAGGATTGAAATACTTCCAACATGCTAACTTCGACTTCTTGTTGGAGCCGTTGTTCTTGTTGGAGCCTTTAAATTTTTGTTTTCCTTTAAACTTGTTGGCATTCTTTGATGATTTACCTTCTTCCACCATTTTCCCTTGTGAAGGTCCAATCATGTTTTTTAACTTTATCACTCTCTTGAGCCTTTAGAAGCGTTTTCAATTTTGGATGACTACCAATTTGACCAGACTTAATTCCTCCCTCTTATGATTCAAAGTATGAATGAAATATTTCTAAAAAGGAGGTAGTTTGTTAATGATACTTGAAACCAAGATGGATTCATCCATCCTAATATCATGTTGAACAAACTGTCCAAGAATCATTTAAAGTTCATCATATTATTCCATGAATGACCTTGAATCCACCATCTTATAATTTATGAAATTACTAACCCAAAATTTTTTACTAGAAGAATCATCTATCATATATTTGGATTCAAGGGAATCTCATAGTTTTTTTGTAGATTCAACTTTTTGATAGATATCACATAGAGAATCAAACATATCGTTAAAGATGTGACCACAACAAATGTATTCATCGTTCTCTTACTTGCATTGCCTCCTTGTCTGTTCCGAAGTCTCGTTTTCCATCAATTTTGGCATGGAGGTGCTCAGAACATACACAAGCTTTAGAGTGGTCAATAGGAATGTATCTTCTTCTGCCATCTCGAAAGTCTTGTCCTTCAAACTCATCCAGTTTTACAAACTTGCTTGTCATGTATTCATAGAATCTCCGTCCGTCATTTTCAATAGCGAATTATTTCAATCGTTGTATAGGATTCGGATCTCGACCACCCCTCTCGAGGCCGTATTATTGAAAATAATTATTCGAGGAAGGGGAAGTAGATGATAGATTTTTGATACTTTTGTTTCTTATGTTGAAGTTTATAATGAAAAATTCTTCATGGAAACCGTATGTAAGACAACTTTGGTTTATGCTATATATGTTACTTCTTTTCATGTATTAAAATGAATATGAATATATTAGGTACGTTGATATGGTTCCAACTACTTTTGAAAATCCATTTTGGTTCTATGAAGATGTGCTATTGGAATTTAGAGAGACTACTTTGTTTAAGGCAACTGAATTGCAGGTGCTATTTCTACGAAAAAATGAAAGATAAAGTTTGGCTTTTTCATTAAGGGTTTTTACATGTGCATAAGTATAACTAAAGAGTTTGCAGTCTTTGTATGATGATAAAGTGAAAAACTTGGTGAAGAAGCTTTTGATTCTTGATGGTGACATAGAAAGGTGTACATTATATTGTTGTTATCGATAAATTTAAATTAATTGTTGTTTACTTATTTCATGAACAATTAACTATGATGTTATTCTTTTACTAATGAGAACTGCATGTTTTTCCTAGTTTTGCAGTGAAGTTTGTTTCAATGACTTTCTTTGGTACACATCTTTCCCTATAAGCTATTATCATGAATTCTATGGTTCACTAATTATATTTGTTTTTGTTTCAGCATTTTTACTTATGAAATTGCCAACTTGGATCACTTTTAAAGGGCTGATTCAATATTTTCCCTCTTCCTCGGTCTTTTATATTTCCCCAAATTCAAGAAGAAGATCATAATCAACCATCCAATCATGAATCTGCTGATGGTGATAAAGGCAAAGGTGAGGGGTTTTTTTCGCATTCCAAATCATGATTTTCACAAAAGTGAAAAATGAGATTACTTTTCATACATTTCAGTAAAACACATTTATTTATATTGCATTCTTTTATTTGTTTTAGAATTGGAGGTCAATTTTTCTACCACACAAGAAGAGGCTATTTGGGTCAAGGGTCTTGTTACTGGCATTGATTTTTGCAACCATGGTACTCCAATTCGTTTACATTTTGATTTTTTTATAGGTACCCATGTGAGTATTTTTGGGTAGATTATCACAGATTCACAAATTAGAAAATACATTTTATAGACTAGGCATGAGCATACTAGGTAGGATAAAGTTTATGAGGATTTATTATGGTTGTATAATCTTATTGTAGGTATAAGTCAAAATGTTTTGTCTTGGAGATTTGAAGGCTGCAGCAACGTGGGAAGTTGGTGGAACAGGATCACCAACTGGTGTGCCATTGTCCATGTATCCTCTTTCTAGTAATCAATTATTTCTAAATTGGTATCTTCATAGTTTTTATTTTCCATCAAAATTATGTTTGACTTAACAACGTAGTTTCAGTGTAATCTTTGTCTATTTTTTTTCAAGTCTAGAAGGAAATATTGTAATCTTCAGAGGACATCATGGGAAGGAAGTTATTGTCATTTTCATGGGCCAGAGCAAAGTATTTGTTCTTTATGTATTGTAATATTGATCATTTTTCTCCGTAACAAATTAGTTGAAGAAGTTTGTCTTCAAATTGGGAAAGAGCTATCAATTAGCTACAGTAACAAAAGGAATGAGGTGCTATTATCATCATCTTCATATTTTAATAGTTTTATTTTTTTCTTTCTACCACACTTATGTTTATATATTATAATTTGAGGAACTTCTATACCTATATGGATTTGTCACTGATAATAATCCGAATTATTATATCATGGTAATTGTTTCTTATATACCATCGCTGAACTAAATGTCTAAATCCCACTTATTGATCTTTTATGGTTAGTTTCTTGTGGGTAATATGGTCATTTTACTTTGTAATGGTTCCATGTCATAGGTACACTACCCGGCCGAAGCTATCAAAGATGTAGCGTTTTTCCTAACCAAACTACAACTTCTTGAAGCCCACATGGTCTCAGGTTTGGTTAGGGTTGATTTCAAGCCCACATGATCAGAACTATGAGATGGTTGATTGGTTATGTTTGACCAAAATTTCCTTTTACTTACATATTAACTATTGTAATACACTTTTAGTTAACAATTATTTTTGTAGATCGAGTAATCACACTGTTTTCATTGCGGACTGGGTTCATCTCATATTGAAATTTATCTTCAAGGTATTATCAGTTAAGATATAAGTTATTTGGGAAATTTGTAGTTTGGTTTATGTTTTAATGCCAATTTGGTTGGTTACTCAAACCTTGTAGTTTGGTTAAGATATATAACCTTAAACTGTTAGAGCATGAATTATATATGGTTGTTTTCATTTTATTTAGTTTGTTGGGGACTAAGTTGCATATGCATAAAGAAGTTCGAACCACCATGGAAGTTGTTCAGCACAAACCAAGACAAACGGGTCAAGCGGATAAAATAAAAAATTTAAGTAAAAAAGATTGTATATATATTAGACAAACTAATCATATTCATTTGAAGTATTTTTTGTGGTGCTATGAAATAAAAATAATAAAATTATAAGCTTGCAGGTATCTTTGTTGTTTTTGAACAAAAAAATTACAGAAATGATTTTTTAAACTATGACTACGCTTTATTGAATTTATAATATCTTTTATATCTTCATGGAAACAGATTTTTAATGCTTATGTTGTTGATGTTGATGTTGTTTTGACGTGACACTTATGAGGTACTGCCGTGCTAGATTGCAACCTAAAAATATGGTGTTTAACTGTTTATTGGATGCTACTTTTTTTTGTTTCTACTGTTTAAAAACAATAGGTGATGTTAGCTATGTTCTTGAGAGGAGGAATGACCAAATAAATCATTTGTACAAAGAGAGTGTTTTCAGTTTCCTTTTGAATGAGGGTTGTTAATAGAGGTGGTGTGTGGCAAGATTTTATAGTTGAACGTAATCAACTTAATTTTTTCAATACTTGAGCATGAGATCAGAGATGTAATTTGTTAAATTATTCATACAGATTGATGCTAATATGAGATTAGATTTATTTAAAAATATGTAATTATATAATAATTTTTTTT
>CM046039.1:58995282-59102782 GCA_025215565.1 Flaveria ramosissima
TACTTTTTAGTGTGAAGAAATCATCGATGCCTAAACATGAGACAGAGTTAGATGTTTTCCTAGTCGAAAACAAGGAAGAGATCGAATATGATTGCAAGGTTATTGGAAATTGGGAGATGAAAACTTGCACCATCTATGCACAAGATGGTTCTACCGCTCTTGCTGAGGTGACATACCTCTTTTTCTTATATAATTTTTATAATCATTTCAAATTGATACATGAACGTTTGTTATTCTAAACTGGTTGGAAGAAATTATATCTGGTTAAATGCATCTATTCTGATATGCTACTGAACTATATGACATTTCTATTGCCTAATTCATTACTAAACTATTTATGAAACAAGCAGGTACATGATAAGCAAAATATCACTAATGTTGTGCACGGAAAGGACACCTTTGGCATAACAATCTACCCGGAGGTAGATTATGTGTTTATTGTCGCGCTTGTGGTTATTCTTATTGAAATAGAAAGTTACGATGGAAGCGGAAACAAAAAGAAAAAAAGAAAGAAGAAGACACACAAGAAGGATAGCGACAGCAGTGACGATGATAATATAAAGGATAATGAGAGAAGTGATGAAGAAAGAAAAATATCAGAAGTGGAAAATGAATCAGAACAACAAGAAGATGACGAGGAAGAAGAGGAGGATTATGAAGAAAAAGACGATGAAGATGATGATGAAGGTGACTATGATGACAAAGATGATCATAGTGAAGATGATGATGACGACGACGACGACGACGATGAAGACGTCAACGACGACGATGATGATGATTATAACAATGAAGCCTATGATGAAGAACCAAAGTACGATGAGTATGATGATGAGGATGATGAAGATAGCAGTTCTAGTGAAGATAAAAGCCCTTCGAAAATGTAAATTATTATGGGGATATAATTTTTGGAAATTATATTATATGTATAGTTGTAAAGCATACTTGTATAATTTCATAGATATTTATCATGTTTAGGAAAATCTTTATGTCTTCTACCGATCAAGTGTCGTATGGTTGCTAACTATGTAACCCACAAGCAACACTTGTAACGAATACTACAACATCTAAAGTGCTTTACTTATAGTAATTTTGGTGGTTGTTCCTACATAATAGACCATCTTGGAAAGCGATACTAAATTCTTGAACTAAGAGGTATAAACTAGAGTGTGGGTTACAATCACTCAATACGTGATGATTATTTTGGCGTTTTGGTTAGAATTTGTTGCAACTTAGTTTGTGAAATAGTTTGGTGTGATATATCTTTATTTTAATTTATTTGTATTTCATTGTACATTTTTCTTGTACTTTTGTCCTAAGCAAGATTGCTAGTGTTTTGAGTCATATTAAATAGGTCTAGTCTCATTTGTATATGGGGGTTGAACTTGTTAAAGATATGCACATCTTATTGTAGTAAATATTAGTGTAAATGAGAATTAGAAGTTATATACATTGTGTTTGTTGATATCTTGTATTACATTAATTTTCATGATTAAGTTTACAGACATGAGATAACGAGCACGTCGATTCTGCATGTGGTTTGGTGATATTGACAAAAATGTGAAGATCAAAGATCATAACGGGACCTATAAAATTACTTAATGCTCATATAACAAGTGGCCGGTAAATTCGACCTCAAGCATATGATCTCACCATACATATATATAACACTTGCAACATGCACAACATATACAACTATAAAAACTCACAACATACCCCTTTATAGTGCCAAAATCACACAAGATATACTCACATAGGCGTATAAACCTAAATAGGTTGTTGTATTTTTAGTATTCCCATAAGAAAAAGAAAAGATGATGATATATAATCATATTTTATATTTATCAAATTGTTCTTACTAAATATTCATCACTTCAATAAACACAAATATGAGCATAGTTGTGGTGTTATCAATGTTGTAACATTCATGGATTTTCATGTAACCTTTTACTTGGAAGAATAATACTCTAAACCCTAACTCTTGTCAAACGCTAATTTCGTAATTTCATTTCGAGACCTTAACTATTGTGGATTAAAATTAAATGAGAATTAGATGAAGTATGTGTAACGCCCGGAATAAAGTCGAAACGAGCCAAATAATAATAATGGGCTTAGCCGGGATTATTTGAAGAAAATAAGCAAGGAATGTGGTATGGACCGAGTAGACCTCGCGGGTTATGTGTTCGGCGAGTTTAAGGTCCTGGGAACGCCCGGTATATATGAACGGATCAGCTTGAGCAGCTCTCATTTGCAACTTAACACCCCAAATTCTAGAGAGAGAGTGTAGAGAGAGAAATTGGAGAGAACTGAAGATTTAAAGCTCGGTTGATCACGGGATTGAAGATCGGTGTTCGTGGGCATCCAGACAACAAGAAAACACCAAGAATCTAGGTAAGAAACATCATTTAATCTTTCATTTTGATGTAAACCCGGATTCTAGGGCTTGGGTTTTTGAAAGTGGTAAAGATTCGCCCAAAACTCATGTTTTTGTGTATGAAAACATGTAAGAAGCTTAGATAAAGCTTATTGGGTAATAAACCAAGGTTTTGGATGAAAAAGATTGAATTTTTAGGTCAAAAATGGGTTGGTTCGTAATTTTCAGCCCGTTCTGCGAAATTACAGGTTCATCCAGCGAAATTACATAGTCGTCCAGCGAACTATGAAAGCTTCCTGCGAAACTGGTAGCGAAACTGGCAGCGAAGATGCCAGCGAAACTGCCAGCGAAGATGCCAGCGAAACTAGCAGCGAAACTGCTGGCGAAACTAGCAGCGAAACTGCTGGCAAAACTAGCAGCGAAACTGCTGATCAGGCAGCGAAATTAACAGCGAAATTAGGCAGAAATTAACTCCTTTGAGTGTTAACTTATCTGCAGGCTGTGTAGTGCAACCCTTTCTTTGAAAGCTTGATTGAGAAGCTACTCATCGAGTACAGGTGAGTTCTAGATCCCCTATTTTAAGGTTTTAAACTTGTTTGGGGTTGGAAATGCATACTAAATATACATTTCTATACGTTCCCGGGAAGCCTCACAGTTGGTTATCATAGCATAAAATCAGTTTAATAATAAAACATTGCAGCGGAAATAATTAGACATTCATTTAAAACTTAGAAACCATATTGTACTCATACATTTGTCCTTTAATTTCAAACAAAACATGCTAATTGTTCTTAAATTACAATAAATATTTCATAAATAGGAATGCCATCCATAGCTCCCCAAGTAGCTCTGTGTGCCATCCTCAGCATCAGCTCTTACCTGCCAACTATTATGCATAAAAGTCAGCTTCGCTGAGTGAGTTCTAGTTTTAAATAATATAAGAAAATATAAACTTTATCCTTCATATAATGACCATGCATACAACATAGTACATAACATTACTTGCATCATAATAAGCATGTTGATTATCTTTCATTCTTTCATTATCTTTCACTTTCATCATAAATGAGATTGCACAAAGCAAGAGCTCCATGTTGATCGACAACAAATGTCAATCCCTGTCGGTACACATGAATACGGTAGCTAACCCCCGACAGTTGATCCACACTGCAAGGCACATAGCCCGCTCATGAATACAGATCCATCATCATATATCAGACTCACATAAGTGAAGTCTATCATAGTGCTTGCAAGACTTTACATCATCAAACGGGCCCGGGGGTAACATTCATTAAGTTTCGCTTTTCATTAATATCATCTTCCACTTTAATATATAATACTTAATTTATTAAGTACACAACATGCCAAGTACTAATCATCATAAAACATAACCGACCCGCCGCGGGACAGCGGGGGTTCGGGGGCGGTAGCCCCTGACAGCGGGGTCCTAGGGGCAGCAGCCCCTAGTGGGGTCCAAGGGGCAACGCCCCTGGCTGGGGCCGGGCTGCCAGGTCAGCGCGAAAAATTTTTATATTTAAACATTTATATAGCACATTTACTTATAGAAAAATCGTTCTTCCTATTAAAACCTCTTAAAATCTTGGTCATTTAAAAACGTAAATTTAGTATGCATAATAGCCCCAAAACATGGAAAACTTATAAATAGGGGATCTAGAACTCACCTGGATACCACGAATAACTTCTAGGCTAAGCTTACAAGGCTAGGATCACTCTACGCAGCCTGCAGACAAGTTAACACTCTAAGGGGTTAATTTTCTGCCTAAATTCGCTGCTAATTTCGCTGCAAGATCAGCAATTTCGCAGCTAGGTTCGCCAACACTTTCGCTGCTAGTTTCACCAGCAGTTTTGCTGCTAGTTTCGCTAGCACCTTCGCTGGCAGTTTCGCTGGCATCTTCGCTGCCAGCTTTGCTGCCAGTTTCGCCCAACTTTCGTTGGAAAAACATGTCTGCGAAACTACCTGCGAAACTATAATTTCGCAGGAAGATCCACAGTTTCGCTGATTGAATATGCAAATTCGCTGGATGAATACGCAGTTTCGCAGATCGCATAAAAATTACGGACCAGACCGTTTTTAACCCAAAATCATAACTTTTTACGTCCAATCTCTTAGTTTATCATCCATGAGGCTAAATCTAAGCTTTATACATGTTTTCATACGTAAAAATGTGACCTTTATGCGATTCTTTGCAACTTTTCAAAACCCAAAACCCTAGAATCCGGGTTTGATCTACATAAGGGTTTAGAGGTCGATTCTTACCTGGATTTGTTGCTTCTTTCTTAGATCTTGATGCTCCAACACCCAGATCTTCAATCTCTTCACCTTGGAAGCTTCAAATCTTGAGTTTTCTTCACTTTCTCTCTCTACTTTCTCTCTCTATGAATTTTGGTGGCTAGGGTTGTAATGATGGAGATGGAGGCTGATTTGGGTAGGTTAAGGGCTGATTATGGGCCTTAATCACTTAGGCTCTTGTCCATAAACCCAATTTGGCCCATAACCCATTTCCTTCTTTTATTAAATACCCATTATTTAAGCCCATTATCCTTCATGACTCGTTTCGACTTTTCGGGGTGTTACAGAGAGATGGAGGCTATGCTCGATATCACCAAGTGCAGGGAAGATCAGAAGGTGAAGTTTGCCACCCATTCCTTTATGGACTCGGCATTGTGTTGGTGGGACAATATTGTCCAGGCTGAGGGTAGCAGGGTTATCGGGAGGATGAAGTGGGCGGAGTTGAAAAGCTGGTGATTGAGGAGTTCTGTCCTCACCGGGAGTTGGACAAGGTGGAGAGGGAGTTCGTGCAGTTGGAGGCGGGAACCATGACACACCAACAGTACACCACTAAGTTTAACGAGATGGCACGGCTAGTGCCGGATCAGGTGACACCCTTGTCACGGAAGATCAAGAGATACATTCAGGGCTTGCCAGCGGAAATCCGTAGGCATATGATCGCTGCCCGACCGAGCACGTTCAGGTCGGTGGTTGATTTGGCGGGAAGACTGTATGATGAAAGGGAGGTAGTGGTGGTTGAGGTGAGCAAGAAAGGTGGTGGTGACCGGAACTGGAACGGGAAGCGGTTTGGACGGGGTGGTGCTCCGGAAACAACAAGAGTGCACGGGTGGATGACCGGCGTGTGGTCACACTTGGTGCGGGGTCGAAGAGGTGTGACAAATGTGGAAAGGAGCATACCGGAGAATGTAGGTGGGGATCGAATGTATGCTTCAAGTGTGGGAGGACGGGGCATATAGCAAAAGATTGTCGTGTGGCCAAATGTTTTAACTGTGGTGGAGAGGGTCACATGAGCAGGGAATGCAAGACGACCGGAACCGAAGGGCAAAAAGCAAGCGCCAGAGCTTTCACGATGACCCGAGAGGAGGCAAGGGCAGACCCCGATGTTGTATCAGGTATGTTCCTTGTGAACCAACCTCTTGCCTCCGTGTTATTTGATTCTGGTGCTAGTAGGAGTTTCATTTCTGCTGCCTTTTGTGCTAAGCTGCCCATTAGGAGTAGATGTAGTGACGAGCCCTTCGATGTAGAAACTAACATAGGTAAGTCTACCAGGATTTCTGATCTGATAGAAGGTTGTGCCATAGAGCTAGAAGGTCATAAGTTTCCTGCTAGACTGTTTTTGATGACCTTAGGCGGGTTTGATGTAGTCCTAGGAATGGATTGGTTCGCGGACTATGAGGCGAAAATTGTGTGTCGTAAGAAGATGATCCGACTGACAGCGCCTGGCGGGAGTATGGTGACAATTGACGGTGATCGAGTTACAACTATCCCGAAGGCGATTTCGATGGCGGTGGCGGGAGAGTGCATCAGGCGTGGATGTAGTGCCTACTTGGCCTACAAAAGGATGTGGATACGTCAACACCACAACTGTCCGATGTACCGGTTGTGCGTGACTTTCCGGACGTGTTTCCAGAAGACTTACCAGGTGTACCACCGGACCGTGAGATCGAGTTTCAAATTGACTTGATACCTGGTGCCCAACCTGTAGCTAAGGCACCGTATCGGTTGGCTCCGACCGAGATGAAGGAACTGATGGAGCAATTGCAGGAGTTGTTTGATAAGGGGTTCATTAGACCGAGTATCCCTCCTTGGGGTGCTCCGATCTTATTTGTGAAGAAGTAAGACAGTAGTATGAGGATGTGCATTGACTATCGTGAGTTGAACAAGTTGACGGTGAAGAATCGGTATCTATTATCGAGGATTGATGACTTGTTTGATCAACTCCAAGGTGCCAGTTGGTTCTCGAGGATAGATCTTCGATCTGGCTACCATCACTTGAGGTGAAGGATTAAGATATTCCTAAAACAGCTCTTCGTACGCGTTATGGACACTACGAGTTCCTTGTTATGTCTTTTGGTTTAACAAATGTGCCAGCTGCTTTTATGGACTTGATGAATCGAGTGTGCCGGTCGATGTTGGATAAATCAGTGATTGTGTTTATTGATGATATTCTTATTTACTGGAGGAGCGAAGAGGAGCATGCCGTCACATTCGGGAAGTGTTGGATGTAGGATTCTGTGTGCCCAAGACACTTAGAATATTGATGTGGTTAGTACGTTATGATCCAAGTCGGGTTATACCCAATAACAAGCTTAGAAAACACCAATTAATATTTAATTGATGATATGATCATGCAATTAAATATTTATACCAATTTAGAAAATGGGTTTTCTAAACAAGTTGCATATGAGATGGAACAATTTATTAGGATATTTTGTTCAATAATATTATTTGTAATGTTATTTAAATAAGTTAGATAACATTACAAATTAATAATGGGAGTGTATAGATTATACAATTAAAAGGTTAGATGTATATATCTAGTAGGAGGACTAGTTAACTAGTTAATGTGTGACAAAATTTGAGAGGGAAATCTTATGTTTTTAAAAACTTTGGCTGCCCCCTCTTTATTCCTATTGGACTTTTGTGTCCTTGAAAACACACAAAGTGTTAACTACTCTTGCACACAACACTCTCATTATTCAATACATGCAATAGACCAAAAAGAACTCCTCCTCTCTCTCTCAAAACTTACGGCCAGCAGCATCAAAGAGGGGTTTCCTTTTGGAGTCCTTGGTGTTTTTCTTGGTGTCTCTCCCTACAAGAGTGGTGGTTGCATCAAGGCTTGGGGTATACAAGCTTGAGGGATCCTTTTTGGAGCCTTGGCCGAGATTTTGAGCATTCATCATCCTTCTTCTCTTGGTCGATTTTGCTGCTGGAAGGAGGTAGTTTGGCAGCTTGTTTGGTTGCCTCATTATGAATGTTTTATGTGTTTATATAGCTTGCTTATTCACATATTAAAGATCCTTTTGATTTGGGTTTGTCTTTCATCTTAAAACATCATTAAGAACATGAAATTTTCAGATTATAAACATGTTATAATGGCTATCTTCCGCTGCGTTTTTCAGAAAGTTTAAATGGTTAAACTTCGGTTTTGATGTTCTAACAAACCCATCAATGGCATCAAGAGCCGGTTATGTGGATAACTTGCTTGTTCATAGTCTTTAAAATCGGTTTTAAAGATGTATTATCTACCTTTTATGGCTGATTTTGGGCTGCTATATTTTGTATGAATGATTCCCCAAACTTTCAAGGTCATATCACACATGCTAGTGATTAGATCTTGAAAGATATATATTATGGAATGTTGTTTGTTTGGACAATGTTTAAAACCCAAAATTTTCAGTTTATGCGGGCTGAAATTTGGTGGTTTTAAGTGGGGTTTCATTATATGTTTGGATGATATGATCAATAGATGTTAGTGTGCATAACCTAGCCTTTGGCCTTTTGATTTGGATAATTGGAATGGTTGTTTTATTCATTCAATTGGGTTGTAATATTTATGTTTATTATTTGGGTTGTATTTATTTATTCATTTGGTTATGTAATAAATAGAATAGGTGCATTTCTTTTATTAGAAAAATGTATTAGGATACAAATTTGTAAAAGGAAGATGCACAAGATCAATACCCAAAGATGGACATCAAAGACATGTACACTTGAAGCATTTGGATGTGGAATCAAGTGGGAGTTCATGGACACATATGATGTGTCATTGTTAACCCTTAGGAAAGACCTTATGACAACACTTGTGATGGCAAACAAGTGTAGTCATCTTAGTGGCTATGGTTATGCACATGTGGTTGTATGGAATATGCTTGTTTGATTATTCATTTTATGTTGATTGTTTGATATATGGATATGCTTAACAATCTAAATAAATTATCATAACAAGCTGAATTTTTTGGTTCCTAATCATTAAGTGACTAATAAAAGGTTGTTAAAAGGATTAATGATTTCAAAATAAAAGAAGTTTTATTAAAAGAGAACCATAGGGTATCTTGTATTTGATAGCATGCAAATACAAGTACATAGAGTTTTCTAAAACTAGAATTATGAAATCTCTAAACTTTTGACAAACAAGTTTAACACCGTACTTTTGCACAACACTTGAGTCATTTGGAAACTCTAAATGGGATAAAGGTCACCTAACCATTTAGAGGGAACTTATGATTTAAGGTGGGGGTACCACATTGGTGGGATAAAGGTCACCTAACCACTTATGTGGGTAAACTCACACGTGTGGGCAAGTAGGATAACTTGATTTGCAACCATGTTAAATGGATCACCTAAATATGGTTTCCAAATGGTGTTGATGGGATTAACATGCCGACTTTGCATATGATGTTTAAAGTCGATCCCATGCCTCTAGAAGTTGCAAATGGTTGCAACCGTCAATCGTTGACCACCGTATTAATTTAAATCGTGGGATAAAGGTCACCTAACCACAATTTAAATGTAATGTTGGGTTCTAGATTTTAATATAAAAATGACCTTAAAAGGCGTTAATTATTAAAAATAGCAATATCGAAAATACTAAATAGACCTTTGTTAAATTTTGTAGATGGCCACCAACAATGAAAATCACGATAACTCATCCGCGTCCAACCAATCATTACGTGCGATCCTCCAAAAGGAACGTCTAAATCATAACAACTTTATTGATTGGTATCGAAACTTGAGAATCGTTCTCAAGCAAGAGAAACGATCATATGTTTTAGACGACCCTATCCCCGATCAACCTACTGAGGATGATCAAGAGGCCTTCAACGATTGGTTGAAGTACACTGAGGACTCCGTCCAAGTGTCTTGTCTCATGCTAGCGAGCATGACTCCGGATCTCCAAAAGGAGTATGAACATCACGGAGCTTATGACATGATAACCCAGCTGAAGGAAACGTTCCAACAGCAAGCGAGGGTTGAGCGCTTTGAAACGGTTCGAGCACTCCATGCATGTCGTATGGACGACAACCAATCTGTTTCATCTTATGTTCTTAAGATGAAAAGTCATATTGACCGCCTCGAGAGGCTTAATTGTCTCGTCTTGAAGGAATTGGCCACGGATTTGATCCTTAATGGCCTTACCAAGAAGTTCGAGACATTTGTGTTGAACTATAACATGAATGCTTGGGACAAAAGCATTGGTGAGCTTCACTCAATGCTGAAAACGGCCGAGGCGGCCATGGGTAAAAGGGTTTTACCCGTTCTCACGATCAATGAAGGTGGGAACAAGAAAAGGCCTTATCCCGCACCCAAGGCAAAGGTTGCCAAGGGTAAGGGACCCGTTTTGGGAAAA
This sequence comes from Flaveria ramosissima, assembly GCA_025215565.1. NCBI lineage: Eukaryota > Viridiplantae > Streptophyta > Magnoliopsida > Asterales > Asteraceae > Flaveria > Flaveria ramosissima. The sequence goes on from CM046039.1 coordinate 59,005,318, forward strand.
GGGAAAGGGGTGGTAAGGGTACCACCCAAACAACAAGAGAAGAAGCAAAAGGTTGCTACTAATGACCCATGCTTCAAGTGTGGGGAGATTGGACATTGGGCAAGGAATTGTCCCGTCCATCTCCAAGAGTTGAAAGCAAAGAGGGATGCCGGGCAGACCTCAGGTACAACATACATGATTCATATTGATCTTAATGTTACATCTTCTAACACATGGGTATTGGATACCGGATGTGGAACTCCTATTTGCAATCTGTTGCAGGGGTTCACAAGAAGTAGGGACTTCAATCAAGGGGATGTTAGTCTTTTCATGGAAAATAGAACCAAAGTCCAAGTTGAAGCTCATGGGGACTACATCCTAAAACTTCCAAGTTGCTTGGATGTTATTTTGAAGAATGTTTTGTATGCTCCTAGTTTGACTAGGAACATTATTTCTGTATCCCAATTAAGACTTTATGATTATGTATTATCTTTTATTAAAAATGATATTCATGTTTCTTTAAATGATATGTTCTATTTTAAAGCTATACCCATTAATGGTATTTATGAATTGGTTCATGAATATACTTTAAATAGTTCATTGTACCAAACTAGCACCAAGAAACTCAAGTTGGATTTGAGTGATACCTATCTTTGGCATTGTTGTCTTGGTCATATAAACAAGAAAAGAATTCAAACACTACAAAAGAATGGTCTTTTAAAAACAAGTGAATGTGATTCATTTGATGTGTGTGAATCTTGTTTACAAGGTAAAATGACAAAGGCACCCTTTAGTGGGACTAACGAAAGAGCAAAAGATTTATTAGGAATCATACATTCGGATGTATGTGGTCCTTTTAAGCCAATGACTAGGAATGGTGAAAGATACTTCGTTACCTTTACCGACGATTATAGTCGCTATGGGTATGTGTACTTATTAAGGCACAAAGATGAAGCTTTTGAAATGTTCAAAATCTTCAAGAATGAAGTTGAAAATCAACTCAATAAGTCAATTAAAGTTCTCCGTACCGATAGAGGAGGTGAATACCTAAGTGATGTTTTTCAAGATCATCTTAGGAGTTGTGGGATTGTCTCACAACTCACTCCACCTGGAACACCACAACATAATGGTGTGTCTGAGAGGAGGAATCGAACCTTATTGGATATGGTCCGATCTATGATGGCTAGAAGCACATTACCTCTATCATTTTGGGGTTTCGCTTTGCTCTCCGCGGCTCGTATTTTAAATATGGCCCCAACCAAAAAGGTGGAAAGGACACCTTTTGAGATATCGCATGGAAGAGTTCCATCCCTATCATACTTAAGGGTCTGGGGTTGTGAAGCTTATGTTAAGACTCCCACCCCAAACAAATTAGAAGTCCGATCCACCAAGTGTATCTTTGTTGGATATCCTAGAGATTCTATGGGATATTATTTCTATGATCCACTGGAACAAAAGGTGTTTGTTGCCAGAAAGGGTGAGTTCTTAGAAGCAAAGTTCCTTATGGAAGGAACTAGCAGTAGAACAATGGATCTTGAGGAAGATCAAGAACCACAACCCGATACACGTTTGGTTGTAACTAGCACTCAACATGAGGATGTTGAAGATGATCAAATGGTTGATCAATACACACAAAACGTTCGCAGAAGTGGTAGAACTAGTAATCCACCTGAAAGATACGGATTTTTCATGGATGGATGCTATGTGGTAGATTCAGATGAACCAACCACATACCATGATGCAGTGTCCAATTTGGATTGTGACAAATGGCTTGAGGCCATGAACGTTGAGATGCAATCCATGTATGACAATCAAGTTTGGGAACTTGTTGTACCACCTCTTAATTCCAAGATAGTTGGAAGTAAGTGGGTTTTCAAGAAGAAAACCGATATGCATGGAAACTTGGATACTTATAAAGCTAGACTTGTAGCAAAGGGTTTCACTCAAACTCAAGGGGTTGATTATGATGAAACCTTCTCACCTGTTGCGATGCTAAAGTCTATAAGGATATTGTTTGCCATAGCTGCTCATTATGATTATGAGATTTGGCAAATGGATGTCAAAACCGCTTTCCTAAATGGATATCTTGAGGAAGATGTCTATATGGTTCAGCCTGAAGGTTTTGTCGATCCAAAACATCCTAATAAAGTATGCAAGTTAAAGAAATCTATCTATGGATTGAAACAAGCATCGAGAAGCTGGAATCACCGTTTTGATGAGGAAGTAAAGAAATTTGGCTTCATCAAAAACGCTGATGAGGCTTGTGTGTATAAGAAGGCTAGTGGGAGCACAGTAACTTTCCTAGTATTGTATGTTGATGACATACTACTATTTGGAAATGAATTCCAACCTTGGAAGGTGTAAAAACCTGGCTTGGAAGTTGTTTTTCCATCAAGGATCTTGGAGAAGCCGCCTATATTCTGGGAATAAAGATCTATAGGGATAGATCAAGGCGGTTGATTGGTTTAAATCAAAGTGCGTATATTGATAAAATCTTGAAAAGGTTCAAGATGGAGAACTCTAAGAAAGGTACCGTACCTCTTCAAAGAGGAACGATATTCAGTACGACTCAATGTCCAAGCTCAAAGGATGAGCAAGATAAAATGAAGGCAATCCCATACGCATCTGCTATTGGATCCATCATGTATGCGATGATATGCACTCGACCGGACGTGTCATGCGCCTTAAGCATGACAAACCGTTACCAGCCAAATCCTGGAAATAGTCATTGGATGGCTGTTAAGAACATACTTAAGTACCTAAGGAGGACAAGGGATATGTTCCTAATCTATGGATCTGGTGATGAGGAACTCGTTGTAAAAGGTTACACGGATGCGAGTTTCCAAACCGATCGTGATGATTCTCGGTCACAATCGGGATATATTTTCATTCTGAATGGAGGAGCGGTCTCTTGGAAGAGCTCCAAGCAGGATGTGGTGGCACTATCAACTACAGAATCAGAATACGTCGCCGCCTCATTGGCAGCTCAAGAAGCTGCATGGTTGAAGAAATTCATTGCCGATCTAGGGGTTGTCCCTTCCATTCAGGACCCCCTAGAGATCTTTTGTGATAACGAGGGTGCGATTGCTCAAATCAAGGAACCTATGCTCATCAAAAGACTAGGCACATTGAGCGGAGATTCAACTACATACGAGATGAAGGTCATACTTGTGCCATGGGACTTCGATATTCTAGTGATTGGATTTGATCTGTAAACTCTATATTTGGATATGTGGAACTCTTTATTATTTGAATAAAATTATTTGGTTATAATGTTTCAATTAATGTTCCAATTTAGCATGTTTAATCCATGAGTAAATTGTTTACTCTAAATGTCCGTAGTCGTTCATACTTGTGGGAACAAGTGTGAGGTAAGATTATTATGAACTTGGATTGGTTGATATTCATAAGGATGAATATAGAGCAATGGGTTGCTACCAAGGTTCATAGATATTTGTGAGATACAAATATTGGACTAACCCGCATCTCAAATTTTACTACATGGAATCTTATTGATTGATCATAAGTAAGTTTGAGTAAAGGCGAATATCATTTGGTATCCTCCGACCTGAGATACATATTGGGTTTTGATATTCACCAAGTATTATACCTTGAGCTTTTTCTTCACTGTCCTGAAATAGTGGACAGCACATAAGGGTATGTTCAGGTATGACACGAGGTGTTTGTGAGAAACATATGTAGTCAAGATGGAATTTGTTCCTCTTATTCGTTGAGAGTTAGATGTCTAAGGCCTGATTAAGTTAAATCAACAAGGAATGAGCATTCTGTGTCCTCGGATTTAACATGACATCTGAAACAAAAGGATAGATGATTGATTCACCTAAATCATTTCAAGTAGGGTACTTGAAAGGGATGATGTTTGTGACATCCGGTAAATTTCCGTTACCAAACTCCGTTAGTTTCGTTAAGTCTTGAATACACGTGTCGTGAGCACACACTAGTTGTCGTTTAACGTTGGTGACCTAATAATAATGAATAATGTTAAATTAATGTGAATCTAATTGATTATATGATTATTGTGTTATGCTTATGTGTTTGCATGTTTTTATATGTTAATTGAGAATTAATCGCGTATCGTGGAAACGCGTATATTTAGATTGTCTAGTTTGTGACTTGTGAAAATAATGTAAACATTATTATTGTTGATTAATAATGTTGGTATTATTAAGTTAAAACCTTTCAAAAAGTGTTTAAAAGAATAGTTTTTATAAAATATAAAATAAAGGGGGTTAAGTGTAATTACCTAAAACTAAAACTTAACAAAATTAACCAACCCTAATCCCCCCAAACCCCAAAATCGGCCGCAACCCTCATTCCTCCCTCTCAAACCTGCGATTTTGATCAAGTATAAGCAAGAACACATTGAGTTTGATCGATCTAAAGGCCTACAAAGCATTACAAGTCTCAATTTTGTTGCATTACACGTTAAAGGTTAGATTTTTCATGTTTTTGTGATGTTCTTCATTATGGCCGAATCTTGATTCACGAAATTGATGTTCTTGGTGTTGAGTTTTGATAAATTGTTGATGTTTATATGTTAGTTAGGTTGATTACATGTTAGTTAACGTGGATTATGTATGAATTACATGTTCTTAGTGATTTAATCATGGGTTTTGATTCTTGACAAACCCTAGTTCGAATTTTGTATGATTTTGGGTAGATGATTGTTGTTTGATGAATGTTTGATGATTATTGGGTTGTATGAATGTTAGAATACATTGATCTTGCAAGAAAGTTGGGATTTTGATGCATTGTTCATAGGTTACTAAGAATAGTAACTTTATTTTGCATAAAGTAGTGATCTAGTGATGGATTGATGTTATGGATGAGTTCATGATGATAATTAGATGCTAGATTGTTGTTATGAATGCTAGAAATCTTTGAATGCATGTTGTTAGTTCATAGCTTGCCAAAAGTAGAAACTTTTGTTTATGAAGATGATGGATTTTGATGTTTTGGATGTTGTTGATCATGCATAGTTGTTGATATGAGCTTGAATTGGTATATTATTAATGAATTCATGAATGTATAGGATGTTTGATAGATTTTGGGATGTTCTTTCCCAAAAGGGAAACTTTATTTGTGTAAAGTTTGATGTATGATGATATGAACATGTTTGGGATATTAGGAGCATGTTAGTGTGATCATGGATGAATTCTAAGGTGATGAATCATGTTGAATTAGTTGTATGAGATGTTTTGGATAATCATGGATGATATTTGGATTTGTGGTGATCATGTATAAAGGTTGGTGTTGATTAGTTGCTAGGATATCATGTTTGGGTTTGGTGAGTAATGATTATGGTGTATGTTGAATGCTATGAGCATGGCTAAGACTTAAGGGTTATGTATGGATAATGTAGCATGTGTAAGATACTATTTGTATGTTAACCATGTGTGTTATATGTTCTCATTGGCTTTATTTGAATTGTAACTCATAATGTCACCAACGGGTCAAACGGGTCAACTAGGTCAAACGTGTCTATTTGTTTGGAAGCTTGAGTCTTTGGTTTTGGTATGATTAGGTTTTCACATGTCTTTATTTACACGTACTTATGTACTCGCATGATCTAGGTAACCTTTGAAGGTTGGCTATCCACTCGTTTCTCAATTAAACCCTAAGTACTCTTTGCATACATCAGGTGAGTTCATGCCCCACGCTTTATTTAATCTCTTTTGGGGGAGATAGCATACTGGTATTTTATGAACGCTTTTAATATTTAAGTTGTGTTTAATATTGATATAGTGTTATCTATCATGGAAAGTCCTCACACTTTCGAATTGTTAATATTAAATAGCGGGGAAACTTGGGTAGTACTACTGGGTCTGACGAGCCCCACCTGTGTGACTCGAGGTCAACCGGGTGCAATTTGTCCTATTGAACATTGTCACGACATGGTAAGTCGTGACAGGAGGCAACAACTATCACAGTCAGCTTCAATTGCGAAATCACTATGTATTAATATTTGCTGTTAATAGACTAGCTATCTATTACAATACACTGCTTATATATATCACAACTGTTTATATGTTTACTGAACTCAAACTCTTGAACTCACCAACCTATGTGTTGACATTTTAGTATGCTTTTCTCAGGTCATTAAGCTGCTTGCCTCTAGGAGCACTCCACGGTTCACTTGCATACTAAGACTCGGTTTTCAAGACATTAGCATTTTAATGAACATGTTTTACTATTTTGGGTTGGCACATGTTTTGCCACATTTATACTCTTAGTTGTTTGAGTTGTTTTCAAAACGCTTCCGCACTGTTTTCAAACTAAATCTTTGGTTGTTTTATTTTATTTGTGGCATATAGAGTCGTTCTATGTAACTACTGACTGTGATCCTGGTTTGTTCACACGCCTCGCGGTAAAACCCCGCACGTGGATTTTGAGGGTGTGACGGGGAAACTTGGGTAGTACTACTGGGTCTGACGAGCCCCACCTGTGTGACTCGAGGTCAACCGGGTGCAATTTGTCCTATTGAACATTGTCACGACATGGTAAGTCGTGACAGGAGGCAACAACTATCACAGTCAGCTTCAATTGCGAAATCACTATGTATTAATATTTGCTGTTAATAGACTAGCTATCTATTACAATACACTGCTTATATATATCACAACTGTTTATATGTTTACTGAACTCAAACTCTTGAACTCACCAACCTATGTGTTGACATTTTAGTATGCTTTTCTCAGGTCATTAAGCTGCTTGCCTCTAGGAGCACTCCACGGTTCACTTGCATACTAAGACTCGGTTTTCAAGACATTAGCATTTTAATGAACATGTTTTACTATTTTGGGTTGGCACATGTTTTGCCACATTTATACTCTTAGTTGTTTGAGTTGTTTTCAAAACGCTTCCGCACTGTTTTCAAACTAAATCTTTGGTTGTTTTATTTTATTTGTGGCATATAGAGTCGTTCTATGTAACTACTGACTGTGATCCTGGTTTGTTCACACGCCTCGCGGTAAAACCCCGCACGTGGATTTTGAGGGTGTGACAGATTGGTATCAGAGCCATTGGTTATAGGGAACTAGGTTGCATACACACTAGACTATAACCGCACACAGTTAGTTAGTTACATGTACTTTATTTTCGTCTACTGTATACTCATTGGCATACACGTCACACTATCTGCAGCATGGCATCGTCATCAAGAGCTTCTGGAAAACGACCTGCATCACCTGCGCGATCCGAGTCCCTACCTCCTGCACCTGTACCTGATGATGGACTCGACTGGCCTCGTTTTGATTATCCTCGAGGGGAGTTTGACTGGGATCAACCTTTCGCGTTGATGAAGCGTGACCCCCCAAGGGACTGGAGTTTTTATCCTAGGTTTGTCAACCACCTCATGTATAGGGAACGCGTGCCCGAGCCGAGACCCAGAACGGGAGGTAGCTCTGATTCAGCAGTACCTTCACTACCCCGGACGGAGCAGTCCAACGAGCAGTTGATTGCTGCATTGGTGGCAGCATTAGACACAGAACAGCATCGAGTCAGGCGACTCATTAGCGACGTTTGTACACTACAGACCGAGGTGTACAACCTAAGGCATGGGATGGATGAGCTTGATGGGCGTCATGGAGAGACCCTAGACGGGTGCTACCAAATGAGGGACGGGATTGTAGACCTCAGTGGACGCGTGACTACTTGCGAGCAGAGGGATGCTGTGGTTGATGACAGGATTGCTGCTTTGGAGGCACAGCTAGCAGCACTCCAGGTTGCTATGGCTCCTGCACCTGCAGAGGAACCTGAGGAGGAAGAACCTGAGGAAGAGGAGGAACCAGAAGAGGAGGAACCTGAAGAGGAGGAGGATGAGAGTGATGGATCAGATATTGTCGATTGATTTTTTTTTTTTACATGACTTGGACTACCTAGTGTTTTCTTTGAAACCTATGTGGGAAGGGTTGTTTCCCCACACGAACGACAAACTTAAATTTTGACATTGATGAATACATTGTGACTTATTTGCAATTTATTTACTTTGGTTATTATTTTTGTTATGAATGTTGTGGTTGTGATGATTTATTATTCCTTTATTGTTTACTGTACTTCAATGAGATAAATGTGTTTGATGTTACTCATTATTGTATTTGTGGATGTAAAGTGAACAATGGACGCACGTGGACGTGGTCGTGGACGTGGTCGTGGGCGCGGTCGTGGACGTGGCGCCGGAGACCATGGCGCCGGAGATCATGGCGCTGGTGCCGTTAATATGACCCCTGCTGAGTTAACTGCCCTGATCCAGGCAGCGGTGGCTGCTGCCCAAGCGGGACAGCCAGCAGGTAAACAATGATTGGAAAAATTAAACCGAATATCTTGCATAACCGTATAGGTTGTCTGATCAATAATTGTTGTGTTAAAGCAGGACTACCAGTATGTACTTATAAGTCCTTCATGGACTGTAAGCCCCATACCTACAGCGGCACTGAAGGCGCTGTGGGACTGGTACGCTGGTTCGAGAAGACGGAGTCCGTATTCTCCAAGTGCAACTGTCCACCTGCTGACCAGGTGAAATATGCCACCGGGACCCTGGAGGGTGCCGCCTTATCCTGGTGGAATGCCCAAGTTCAGATGTTGGGGCAAGCGTTGGCTAATGGACTGCCGTGGGCCGAGTTCAAAACCATGATGACCGAGGAGTACTGTCCTCGCAACGAGGTGCAAAAGTTGGAAATAGAGTTCTGGCAACTGAAAATGCAGGGCTCAGAAATTGAGGCTTACACTACTAGAACCCACGAGCTAGCAACATTATGCCCGGGGATGGTAAATGAGATGCACAAGAGGATCGAGCACTACATACGGGGACTTGTACCCGAAATACAGAGTATGGTAACTGCTTCTAATCCAGCCACCATACAGCAGGCCATTCAGTTAGCCCATAAGCTAACTGACCAAGCAGTGGAACAGGGTCGTCTACCCAAACGGGGCGCCGTGGCAAGCGTGCCCGATAACAAAAGAAAGTGGGATGGTAGTGGTAACACCAAAGCATCATCATCTTCAGGCGGTCAACCTCAGCCTCAGCAGCAACAACAACCGGTCCAACAGCAACGTAGGTTTGACAACAATCGTAACTTCAACCAAACAACTGCAACTAATCAAGGACCCAGTGGTTATGGTGGAAGACACCCGAAGTGCAACCGGTGCAACTACCATCACGTGGGACGATGTGATAGCTTCAAATGTCAGCGATGTGGTAAAATTGGACACGCTGCGAAGGATTGCCGTGGCGAACTGGTTAGGAGGACACAACAACCTCAAGAAACTCCTAAGGGTTGTTTTGAATGTGGAAAAGAGGGGCACTACAAGCGAAATTGCCCACAACTAAGGAGAAATGGAAATGGCAACAATGGAAATGGACACAACAACAACAACAATAACAACAACAACAATGGTAACAACAACGGTGGAAATAGCAATGGTAATGGCGGTAATAAGGATGGAGCAATAGGGAGAGCCTTCGTCATTGGCTCAGGTGAGGCTCTAAATGATCCTACAACTGTTACTGGTAGATTCTCTGTTAATGGTTGCTTTGCTACGGTACTATTCGATACTGGAGCTGATAGGAGTTTCGTGTCCCTAAAATTTTGTAGTCTTTTAAGTGATATACCCTCCGCCCTAGAATCTAAGTACACCGTAGAGTTGGCTGACGGTAAACAGATTCACGTAACGCATATCCTTAAAGACTGTAAGATAGAGCTTGCTGGTCATACTTTCGTTATAGATCTTATGCCTGTTACGCTGGGGAGTTTTGATGTTGTGATAGGCATGGATTGGCTTTCTAGCAAGGAAGCAGAAGTTATATGTCATGAAAAGATCATACGAATTCCTGTTGATGACACAATTCTGACAGTCCAAGGTGATAGGAGTGGTGCTGTGATAGGCATCATCTCGTTCATGAAAGCTCAAAAGTTACTACGAAAGGGTCGTGTGGCTATTCTAGCACTTGTGACTGATAAGCAGGCGAAGGAAAGAAGAATGGAGGATATTCCCATAGTGCGCGACTTTCCAGAGGTGTTTCCAGAGGATCTTCCTGGATTACCACCTCATCGTCAAGTGGAATTCCAAATTGAGCTAACTCCCGGCGCAGCCCCGATTGCTAGAGCACCTTATCGATTAGCACCGAACGAACTACAGGAGTTGTCGTCACAACTCCAGGAGCTATTAGATAAGGGTTTTATTCGCCCTAGTACATCACCCTGGGGAGCCCCTGTCCTGTTTGTGAAGAAGAAGGATGGCACGTTTCGGATGTGTATTGACTATAGGGAGCTAAATAAAGTAACAGTCAAGAACCGATACCCTCTACCCCGTATCGATGACTTGTTTGATCAACTTCAGGGATCAAGTTACTATTCGAAGATTGACTTGAGATCTGGCTATCATCAACTCAGAGTACGCGAAGAAGATATTTCCAAAACCGCGTTTCGTACCCGCTACGGTCATTATGAGTTCTTGGTCATGCCTTTTGGGTTGACAAATGCACCTGCTGTGTTCATGGACCTCATGAACCGTGTGTGCAAACCCTACCTCGATCAGTTTGTCATTGTGTTCATCGATGATATACTGATATATTCCAGGACCAAGGAAGACCATGAGGAGCATTTGCGGATGATTTTAGAGCTGCTGAAAAGGGAACAGCTGTACGCCAAATTCTCTAAGTGTGACTTTTGGATACGCGAGGTGCAATTCTTAGGTCATATTGTTAATGAGAAAGGGATACATGTTGATCCTGCCAAAATTGAGGCGATCAAGAATTGGACCACACCTAAAACGCCGAGTGAAATAAGACAATTCTTGGGATTAGCAGGTTACTATCGGCGATTCATAGAGGGATTCTCTAAGATTGCACAACCTCTCACAGCTTTGACTCACAAAGGGACTACATACAAATGGGGTGAAAGCCAAGAATCAGCTTTTCAGTCATTAAAGCAGAAGCTATGTACTGCGCCGATACTAGCACTGCCAGAAGGGACGGATGACTTCGTGGTATATTGTGATGCATCCATTCAAGGCTTGGGTTGTGTCTTAATGCAGCGAGACAAAGTGATAGCCTACGCCTCGAGACAATTAAAAGTTCATGAGAAGAACTATACTACTCATGACTTAGAGTTGGGTGCAGTAGTCTTTGCCTTAAAGATTTGGAGACATTACTTGTACGGTACCAAGTGCACTATCTACACCGATCACAAGAGTCTTCAACATATCTTTGAGCAAAAGGAATTGAATATGAGGCAACGACGTTGGGTGGAGCTGCTAAACGACTATGATTGCGCTATTAAATACCATCCGGGAAAGGCGAATGTGGTTGCCGATGCCTTAAGCCGGAAGGAAACAGCTAAACCCAGACGGGTGCGAGCCTTACAGCTCACTATCAGTACTCAACTGCCTGAACAAGTTAAGGAGGCACAGGTAGAAACTTTGAAAGCAGAAAATATTGGTTCTGAGTCGTTGAGAGGAATGGATAAACAGCTGGTGATGAAGGAAGATGGAATTCGGTATTTCATGGATAGACTTTGGGTGCCTGCCTATGGAAATTTGAGAGACCTGGTTATGAGTGAGGCACACAAAACTAAGTATTCTATACATCCTGGATCCGATAAAATGTATCATGATCTGAAGGCGCACTATTGGTGGCCTAATATGAAAGCGGATGTGGCTACATATGTGAGCAAGTGCTTGACCTGCTCGAAGGTAAAGGTGGAGTATCAAAAACCATCCGGACTATTGCAGCAACCTGAGATACCGATGTGGAAATGGGAACAAATCTCCATGGATTTTATTACCAAGCTGCCCAGGACTAGTAATGGTTGTGATACAATATGGGTTATTGTGGATCGATTGACAAAATCTGCTCATTTTCTTGCTATAAAGGAAACTGACAAGATGGAGAAGTTAACCCGCCTGTACCTCAAGGAGATCGTTTCCAGACACGGTGTACCGATCTCCATTATCTCTGATCGTGATGCTCGTTTCACGTCACACTTCTGGCAATCATTACAGAAATCTTTGGGAACACGATTAGATATGAGTACTGCTTATCACCCGCAAACAGATGGTCAGAGTGAGCGTACCATACAGACGTTGGAAGATATGCTACGTGCTTGTGTAATTGATTTCGGGAATAACTGGGAAGTTCACCTGCCATTGGTGGAATTTTCTTATAACAACAGTTATCACACTAGCATACAAGCAGCACCTTTCGAGGCTTTGTATGGGAGAAAATGTAGATCACCTGTTTGTTGGGCGGAAATTGGTGATAGTCAACTGACTGGTCCCGAGTTGATTCATGAAACAACTGAGAAGATCGTACAGATACGGAACCGTATGGCAGCAGCGCGAGACCGACAAAAGAGTTATGCTGATAAAAGACGGAAACCTTTAGAGTTTCAGGTTGGTGACAAGGTTTTGTTGAAAGTTTCACCATGGAAAGGCGTAGTTCGGTTTGGCAAGCGAGGGAAGCTAAACCCGAGGTACGTTGGACCATTTGAAATAGTGGAAAGAATAGGTCCAGTGGCCTATCGTCTAGCCCTACCTGATTCGCTAAGTGGAATCCATGATGTATTCCATGTATCAAACTTGAAGAAGTGCATAACTGATGAAACGATGGTCGTACCGCTAGAAGAGGTTCAAGTGGATGAGCAACTACGTTTTATTGAAGAACCAGTGGAGGTGATGGACCGTGAGGTGAAAACACTTAAGCAGAGCAAGATACCTATTGTCAAAATCCGTTGGAATTCGCGACGTGGACCGGAATTCACATGGGAACGGGAAGATCAAATGAAGCTTAAGTATCCTCATCTATTCGAGAAGACGATGTCTGCAGACGAAGGTATTGATTTAAATTTCGGGACGAAATTTCTTTCAACATGGGGATGATGTGACAACTCATCCAAAACTCACTCGATTTCGATTTCTGTGTGCCAATGCAGTAGACCAGTGATGGAACACTCTCACCATGTAACGCAATTTTCGGGACGAAAATTCTTTCAACATGGGGATAATGTGACATCCGGTAAATTTCCGTTACCAAACTCCGTTAGTTTCGTTAAGTCTTGAATACACGTGTCGTGAGCACACACTAGTTGTCGTTTAACGTTGGTGACCTAATAATAATGAATAATGTTAAATTAATGTGAATCTAATTGATTATATGATTATTGTGTTATGCTTATGTGTTTGCATGTTTTTATATGTTAATTGAGAATTAATCGCGTATCGTGGAAACGCGTATATTTAGATTGTCTAGTTTGTGACTTGTGAAAATAATGTAAACATTATTATTGTTGATTAATAATGTTGGTATTATTAAGTTAAAACCTTTCAAAAGTGTTTAAAAGAATAGTTTTTATAAAATATAAAATATGGATCTGGTGATGAGGAACTCGTTGTAAAAGGTTACACGGATGCGAGTTTCCAAACCGATCGTGATGATTCTCGGTCACAATCGGGATATATTTTCATTCTGAATGGAGGAGCGGTCTCTTGGAAGAGCTCCAAGCAGGATGTGGTGGCACTATCAACTACAGAATCAGAATACGTCGCCGCCTCATTGGCAGCTCAAGAAGCTGCATGGTTGAAGAAATTCATTGCCGATCTAGGGGTTGTCCCTTCCATTCAGGACCCCCTAGAGATCTTTTGTGATAACGAGGGTGCGATTGCTCAAATCAAGGAACCTATGCTCATCAAAAGACTAGGCACATTGAGCGGAGATTCAACTACATACGAGATGAAGGTCATACTTGTGCCATGGGACTTCGATATTCTAGTGATTGGATTTGATCTGTAAACTCTATATTTGGATATGTGGAACTCTTTATTATTTGAATAAAATTATTTGGTTATAATGTTTCAATTAATGTTCCAATTTAGCATGTTTAATCCATGAGTAAATTGTTTACTCTAAATGTCCGTAGTCGTTCATACTTGTGGGAACAAGTGTGAGGTAAGATTATTATGAACTTGGATTGGTTGATATTCATAAGGATGAATATAGAGCAATGGGTTGCTACCAAGGTTCATAGATATTTGTGAGATACAAATATTGGACTAACCCGCATCTCAAATTTTACTACATGGAATCTTATTGATTGATCATAAGTAAGTTTGAGTAAAGGCGAATATCATTTGGTATCCTCCGACCTGAGATACATATTGGGTTTTGATATTCACCAAGTATTATACCTTGAGCTTTTTCTTCACTGTCCTGAAATAGTGGACAGCACATAAGGGTATGTTCAGGTATGACACGAGGTGTTTGTGAGAAACATATGTAGTCAAGATGGAATTTGTTCCTCTTATTCGTTGAGAGTTAGATGTCTAAGGCCTGATTAAGTTAAATCAACAAGGAATGAGCATTCTGTGTCCTCGGATTTAACATGACATCTGAAACAAAAGGATAGATGATTGATTCACCTAAATCATTTCAAGTAGGGTACTTGAAAGGGATGATGTTTGTGACATCCGGTAAATTTCCGTTACCAAACTCCGTTAGTTTCGTTAAGTCTTGAATACACGTGTCGTGAGCACACATTAGTTGTCGTTTAACGTTGGTGACCTAATAATAATGAATAATGTTAAATTAATGTGAATCTAATTGATTATATGATTATTGTGTTATGCTTATGTGTTTGCATGTTTTTATATGTTAATTGAGAATTAATCGCGTATCGTGGAAACGCGTATATTTAGATTGTCTAGTTTGTGACTTGTGAAAATAATGTAAACATTATTATTGTTGATTAATAATGTTGGTATTATTAAGTTAAAACCTTTCAAAAAGTGTTTAAAAGAATAGTTTTTATAAAATATAAAATAAAGGGGGTTAAGTGTAATTACCTAAAACTAAAACTTAACAAAATTAACCAACCCTAATCCCCCCAAACCCCAAAATCGGCCGCAACCCTCATTCCTCCCTCTCAAACCTGCGATTTTGATCAAGTATAAGCAAGAACACATTGAGTTTGATCGATCTAAAGGCCTACAAAGCATTACAAGTCTCAATTTTGTTGCATTACACGTTAAAGGTTAGATTTTTCATGTTTTTGTGATGTTCTTCATTATGGCCGAATCTTGATTCACGAAATTGATGTTCTTGGTGTTGAGTTTTGATAAATTGTTGATGTTTATATGTTAGTTAGGTTGATTACATGTTAGTTAACGTGGATTATGTATGAATTACATGTTCTTAGTGATTTAATCATGGGTTTTGATTCTTGACAAACCCTAGTTCGAATTTTGTATGATTTTGGGTAGATGATTGTTGTTTGATGAATGTTTGATGATTATTGGGTTGTATGAATGTTAGAATACATTGATCTTGCAAGAAAGTTGGGATTTTGATGCATTGTTCATAGGTTACTAAGAATAGTAACTTTATTTTGCATAAAGTAGTGATCTAGTGATGGATTGATGTTATGGATGAGTTCATGATGATAATTAGATGCTAGATTGTTGTTATGAATGCTAGAAATCTTTGAATGCATGTTGTTAGTTCATAGCTTGCCAAAAGTAGAAACTTTTGTTTATGAAGATGATGGATTTTGATGTTTTGGATGTTGTTGATCATGCATAGTTGTTGATATGAGCTTGAATTGGTATATTATTAATGAATTCATGAATGTATAGGATGTTTGATAGATTTTGGGATGTTCTTTCCCAAAAGGGAAACTTTATTTGTGTAAAGTTTGATGTATGATGATATGAACATGTTTGGGATATTAGGAGCATGTTAGTGTGATCATGGATGAATTCTAAGGTGATGAATCATGTTGAATTAGTTGTATGAGATGTTTTGGATAATCATGGATGATATTTGGATTTGTGGTGATCATGTATAAAGGTTGGTGTTGATTAGTTGCTAGGATATCATGTTTGGGTTTGGTGAGTAATGATTATGGTGTATGTTGAATGCTATGAGCATGGCTAAGACTTAAGGGTTATGTATGGATAATGTAGCATGTGTAAGATACTATTTGTATGTTAACCATGTGTGTTATATGTTCTCATTGGCTTTATTTGAATTGTAACTCATAATGTCACCAACGGGTCAAACGGGTCAACTAGGTCAAACGTGTCTATTTGTTTGGAAGCTTGAGTCTTTGGTTTTGGTATGATTAGGTTTTCACATGTCTTTATTTACACGTACTTATGTACTCGCATGATCTAGGTAACCTTTGAAGGTTGGCTATCCACTCGTTTCTCAATTAAACCCTAAGTACTCTTTGCATACATCAGGTGAGTTCATGCCCCACGCTTTATTTAATCTCTTTTGGGGGAGATAGCATACTGGTATTTTATGAACGCTTTTAATATTTAAGTTGTGTTTAATATTGATATAGTGTTATCTATCATGGAAAGTCCTCACACTTTCGAATTGTTAATATTAAATAGCGGGGAAACTTGGGTAGTACTACTGGGTCTGACGAGCCCCACCTGTGTGACTCGAGGTCAACCGGGTGCAATTTGTCCTATTGAACATTGTCACGACATGGTAAGTCGTGACAGGAGGCAACAACTATCACAGTCAGCTTCAATTGCGAAATCACTATGTATTAATATTTGCTGTTAATAGACTAGCTATCTATTACAATACACTGCTTATATATATCACAACTGTTTATATGTTTACTGAACTCAAACTCTTGAACTCACCAACCTATGTGTTGACATTTTAGTATGCTTTTCTCAGGTCATTAAGCTGCTTGCCTCTAGGAGCACTCCACGGTTCACTTGCATACTAAGACTCGGTTTTCAAGACATTAGCATTTTAATGAACATGTTTTACTATTTTGGGTTGGCACATGTTTTGCCACATTTATACTCTTAGTTGTTTGAGTTGTTTTCAAAACGCTTCCGCACTGTTTTCAAACTAAATCTTTGGTTGTTTTATTTTATTTGTGGCATATAGAGTCGTTCTATGTAACTACTGACTGTGATCCTGGTTTGTTCACACGCCTCGCGGTAAAACCCCGCACGTGGATTTTGAGGGTGTGACAATGTTATTGAATGGCTATAAGTCATGCGTATTAAGGGTAGTAAATCGTTGTTAGGCGGTATTTACTGCTTGCATCAATCTTCTATGAATCTTGGGCAAGTGGGAGATTGTAGGATTCTGTGTGCCCAAGACACTAAGAATATTGATGTGGTTAGTACGTTATGATCCAAGTCGGGTTATACCCAATAACAAGCTTAGCAAACACCAATTAATATTTAATTGATGATATGATCATGCAATTAAATATTTACACCAATTTAGAAAATGGGTTTTCTAAACAAGTTGCATATGAGATGGAACAATTTATTAGGATATTTTGTTCAATAATATTATTTGTAATGAAATTTAAATAAGTTAGATAACATTACAAATTAATAATGGGAGTGTATAGATTATACAATTAAAAGGTTAGTTGTATATATCTAGTAGGAGGACTAGTTAACTAGTTAATGTGTGACAAAATTTGAGAGGGAAATCTTATGTTTTTAAAAACTTTGGCTGCCCCCTCTTTATTCCTATTGGACCTTTGTGTCCTTGAAAACACACAAAGTGTTAACTACTCTTGCACACAACACTCTCGTTATTCAATACATGCAATAGACCAAAAAGAACTCCTCCTCTCTCTCTCAAAACTTACGGCCAGCAGCATCAAAGAGGGGTTTCCTTTGGAGTTCTTGGTGTTTTTCTTGGTGTCTCTCCCTAGCAAGAGTGGTGGTTGCATCAAGGCTTGGGGTATACAAGCTTGAGGGATCCTTTTTGGAGCCTTGGCCGAGATTTTGAGCATTCATCATCCTTCTTCTCTTGGTCGATTTTGCTGCTGGAAGGAGGTAGTTTGGCAGCTTGTTTGGTTGCCTCATTATGAATGTTTTATGTGTTTATATAGCTTGCTTATTCACATATTAAAGATCCTTTTGATTTGGGTTTGTCTTTCATCTTAAAACATCATTAAGAACATGAAATTTTCAGATTATAAACATGTTATAATGGCTATCTTCCGCTGCGTTTTTCAGAAAGTTTAAATGGTTAAACTTCGGTTTTGATGTTCTAACAAACCCATCAATGGCATCAAGAGCCGGTTATGTGGATAACTTGCTTGTTCACAGTCTTTAAAATCGGTTTTAAAGATGTATTATCTACCTTTTATGGCTGATTTTGGGCTGCTATATTTTGTATGAATGATTCCCCAAACTTTCAAGGTCATATCACACATGCTAGTGATTAGATCTTGAAAGATATATATTATGGAATGTTGTTTGTTTGGACAATGTTTAAAACCCAAAATTTTCAGTTTATGCGGGCTGAAATTTGGTGGTTTTAAGTGGGGTTTCATTATATGTTTGGATGATATGATCAATAGATGTTAGTGTGCATAACCTAGCCTTTGGCCTTTTGATTTGGATGATTGGAATGGTTGTTTTATTCATTCAATTGGGTTGTAATATTTATGTTTATTATTTGGGTTGTATTTATTTATTCATTTGGTTATGTAATAAATAGAATAGGTGCATTTCTTTTATTAGAAAAATGTATTAGGATACAAATTTGTAAAAGGAAGATGCACAAGATCAATACCCAAAGATGGACATCAAAGACATGTACACTTGAAGCATTTGGATGTGGAATCAAGTGGGAGTTCATGGACACATATGATGTGTCATGGTTAACCCTTAGGAAAGACCTTATGACAACACTTGTGATGGCAAACAAGTGTAGTCATCTTAGTGGCTATGGTTATGCACATGTGGTTGTATGGAATATGCTTGTTTGATTATTCATTTTATGTTGATTGTTTGATATATGGATATGCTTAACAATCTAAATAAATTATCATAACAAGCTGAATTTTTTGGTTCCTAATCATTAAGTGACTAATAAAAGGTTGTTAAAAGGATTAATGATTTCAAAATAAAAGAAGTTTTATTAAAAGAGAACCATAGGGTATCTTGTATTTGATAGCATGCAAATACAAGTACATAGAGTTTTCTAAAACTAGAATTATGAAATCTCTAAACTTTTGACAAACAAGTTTAACACCGTACTTTTGCACAACACTTGAGTCATTTGGAAACTCTAAATGGGATAAAGGTCACCTAACCATTTAGAGGGAACTTATGATTTAAGGTGGGGGTACCACATTGGTGGGATAAAGGTCACCTAACCACTTATGTGGGTAAACTCACACGTGTGGGCAAGTAGGATAACTTGATTTGCAACCATGTTAAATGGATCACCTAAATATGGTTTCCAAATGGTGTTGATGGGATTAACATGCCGACTTTGCATATGATGTTTAAAGTCGATCCCATGCCTCTAGAAGTTGCAAATGGTTGCAACCGTCAATCGTTGACCACCTTATTAATTTAAATCGTGGGATAAAGGTCACCTAACCACAATTTAAATGTAATGTTGGGTTCTAGATTTTAATATAAAAATGACCTTAAAAGGCGTTAATTATTAAAAATAGCAATATCGAAAATACTGAATAGACCTTTGTTAAATTTTGTAGATGGCCACCAACAATGAAAATCACGATAACTCATCCGCGTCCAACCAATCATTACGTGCGATCCTCCAAAAGGAACGTCTAAATCATAACAACTTTATTGATTGGTATCAAACTTGAGAATCGTTCTCAAGCAAGAGAAACGATCATATGTTTTAGACGACCCTATCCCCGATCAACCTACTGAGGATGATCAGGAGGCCTTCAACGATTGGTTGAAGTACACTGAGGACTCCGTCCAAGTGTCTTGTCTCATGCTAGCGAGCATGACTCCGGATCTCCAAAAGGAGTATGAACATCACGGAGCTTATGACATGATAACCCAGCTGAAGGAAACGTTCCAACAGCAAGCGAGGGTTGAGCGCTTCAAAACGGTTCGAGCACTCCATGCATGTCGTATGGACGACAACCAATCTGTTTCATCTTATGTTCTTAAGATGAAAAGTCATATTGACCGCCTCGAGAGGCTTAATTGTCTCGTCTCGAAGGAATTGGCCACGGATTTGATCCTTAATGGCCTTACCAAGAAGTTCGAGACATTTGTGCTGAACTATAACATGAATTCTTGGGACAAAAGCATTGGTTAGCTTCACTCAATGCTGAAAACGGCCGAGGCGGCCATGGGTAAAAGGGTTTTACCCGTTCTCACCATCAATGAAGGTGGGAACAAGAAAAGGCCTTATCCCGCACCCAAGGCAAAGGTTGCCAAGGGTAAGGGACCCGTTTTGGGAAAAGGGAAAGGGGTGGTAAGGGTACCACCCAAACAACAAGAGAAGAAGCAAAAGGTTGCTACTAATGACCCATGCTTCAAGTGTGGGGAGATTGGACATTGGGCAAGGAATTGTCCCGTCCATCTCCAAGAGTTGAAAGCAAAGAGGGATGCCGGGCAGACCTCAGGTACAACATACATGATTCATATTGATCTTAATGTTACATCTTCTAACACATGGGTATTGGATACCGGATGTGGAACTCCTATTTGCAATCTGTTGCAGGGGTTCACAAGAAGTAGGGACTTCAATCAAGGGGATGTTAGTCTTTTCATGGAAAATAGAACCAAAGTCCAAGTTGAAGCTCGTGGGGACTACATCCTAAAACTTCCAAGTTGCTTGGATGTTATTTTGAAGAATGTTTTGTATGCTCCTAGTTTGACTAGGAACATTATTTCTGTATCCCAATTAAGACTTTATGATTATGTATTATCTTTTATTAAAAATGATATTCATGTTTCTTTAAATGATATATTCTATTTTAAAGCTATACCCATTAATGGTATTTATGAATTGGTTCATGAATATACTTTAAATAGTTCATTGTACCAAACTAGCACCAAGAAACTCAAGTTGGATTTGAGTGATACCTATCTTTGGCATTGTTGTCTTGGTCATATAAACAAGAAAAGAATTCAAACACTACAAAAGAATGGTCTTTTAAAAACAAGTGAATGTGATTCTTTTGATGTGTGTGAATCTTGTTTACAAGGTAAAATGACAAAGGCACCCTTTAGTGGGACTAACGAAAGAGCAAAAGATTTATTAGGAATCATACATTCGGATGTATGTGGTCCTTTTAAGCCAATGACTAGGAATGGTGAAAGATACTTCGTTACCTTTACCGACGATTATAGTCGCTATGGGTATGTGTACTTATTAAGGCACAAAGATGAAGCTTTTGAAATGTTCAAAATCTTCAAGAATGAAGTTGAAAATCAACTCAATAAGTCAATTAAAGTTCTCCGTACGGATAGAGGAGGTGAATACCTAAGTGATGTTTTTCAAGATCATCTTAGGAGTTGTGGGATTGTCTCACAACTCACTCCACCTGGAACACCACAACATAATGGTGTGTCTGAGAGGAGGAATCGAACCTTATTGGATATGGTCCGATCTATGATGGCTAGAACACATTACCTCTATCATTTTGGGGTTTCGCTTTGCTCTCCGCGGCTCGTATTTTAAATATGGCCCCAACCAAAAAGGTGGAAAGGACACCTTTTGAGATATCGCATGGAAGAGTTCCATCCCTATCATACTTAAGGGTCTGGGGTTGTGAAGCTTATGTTAAGACTCCCACCCCAAACAAATTAGAAGTCCGATCCACCAAGTGTATCTTTGTTGGATATCCTAGAGATTCTATGGGATATTATTTCTATGATCCACTGGAACAAAAGGTGTTTGTTGCCAGAAAGGGTGAGTTCTTAGAAGCAAAGTTCCTTATGGAAGGAACTAGCAGTAGAACAATGGATCTTGAGGAAGATCAAGAACCACAACCCGATACACGTTTGGTTGTAACTAGCACTCAACATGAGGATGTTGAAGATGATCAAATGGTTGATCAATACACACAAAACGTTCGCAGAAGTGGTAGAACTAGTAATCCACCTGAAAGATACGGATTTTTCATGGATGGATGCTATGTGGTAGATTCAGATGAACCAACCACATACCATGATGCAGTGTCCAATTTGGATTGTGACAAATGGCTTGAGGCCATGAACGTTGAGATGCAATCCATGTATGACAATCAAGTTTGGGAACTTGTTGTACCACCTCTTAATTCCAAGATAGTTGGAAGTAAGTGGGTTTTCAAGAAGAAAACCGATATGCATGGAAACTTGGATACTTATAAAGCTAGACTTGTAGCAAAGGGTTTCACTCAAACTCAAGGGGTTGATTATGATGAAACCTTCTCACCTGTTGCGATGCTAAAGTCTATAAGGATATTGTTTGCCATAGCTGCTCATTATGATTATGAGATTTGGCAAATGGATGTCAAAACCGCTTTCCTAAATGGATATCTTGAGGAAGATGTCTATATGGTTCAGCCTGAAGGTTTTGTCGATCCAAAACATCCTAATAAAGTATGCAAGTTAAAGAAATCTATCTATGGATTGAAACAAGCATCGAGAAGCTGGAATCACCGTTTTGATGAGGAAGTAAAGAAATTTGGCTTCATCAAAAACGCTGATGAGGCTTGTGTGTATAAGAAGGCTAGTGGGAGCACAGTAACTTTCCTAGTATTGTATGTTGATGACATACTACTATTTGGAAATGAATTCCAACCTTGGAAGGTGTAAAAACCTGGCTTGGAAGTTGTTTTTCCATCAAGGATCTTGGAGAAGCCGCCTATATTCTGGGAATAAAGATCTATAGGGATAGATCAAGGCGGTTGATTGGTTTAAATCAAAGTGCGTATATTGATAAAATCTTGAAAAGGTTCAAGATGGAGAACTCTAAGAAAGGTACCGTACCTCTTCAAAGAGGAACGATATTCAGTACGACTCAATGTCCAAGCTCAAAGGATGAGCAAGATAAAATGAAGGCAATCCCATACGCATCTGCTATTGGATCCATCATGTATGCGATGATATGCACTCGAGCGGACGTGTCATGCGCCTTAAGCATGACAAGCCGTTACCAGCAAAATCCTGGAAATAGTCATTGGATGGCTGTTAAGAACATACTTAAGTACCTAAGGAGGACAAGGGATATGTTCCTAATCTATGGATCTGGTGATGAGGAACTCGTTGTAAAAGGTTACACGGATGCGAGTTTCCAAACCGATCGTGATGATTCTCGGTCACAATCGGGATATATTTTCATTCTGAATGGAGGAGCGGTCTCTTGGAAGAGCTCCAAGCAGGATGTGGTGGCACTATCAACTACAGAATCAGAATACGTCGCCGCCTCATTGGCAGCTCAAGAAGCTGCATGGTTGAAGAAATTCATTGCCGATCTAGGGGTTGTCCCTTCCATTCAGGACCCCCTAGAGATCTTTTGTGATAACGAGGGTGCGATTGCTCAAATCAAGGAACCTATGCTCATCAAAAGACTAGGCACATTGAGCGGAGATTCAACTACATACGAGATGAAGGTCATACTTGTGCCATGGGACTTCGATATTCTAGTGATTGGATTTGATCTGTAAACTCTATATTTGGATATGTGGAACTCTTTATTATTTGAATAAAATTATTTGGTTATAATGTTTCAATTAATGTTCCAATTTAGCATGTTTAATCCATGAGTAAATTGTTTACTCTAAATGTCCGTAGTCGTTCATACTTGTGGGAACAAGTGTGAGGTAAGATTATTATGAACTTGGATTGGTTGATATTCATAAGGATGAATATAGAGCAATGGGTTGCTACCAAGGTTCATAGATATTTGTGAGATACAAATATTGGACTAACCCGCATCTCAAATTTTACTACATGGAATCTTATTGATTGATCATAAGTAAGTTTGAGTAAAGGCGAATATCATTTGGTATCCTCCGACCTGAGATACATATTGGGTTTTGATATTCACCAAGTATTATACCTTGAGCTTTTTCTTCACTGTCCTGAAATAGTGGACAGCACATAAGGGTATGTTCAGGTATGACACGAGGTGTTTGTGAGAAACATATGTAGTCAAGATGGAATTTGTTCCTCTTATTCGTTGAGAGTTAGATGTCTAAGGCCTGATTAAGTTAAATCAACAAGGAATGAGCATTCTGTGTCCTCGGATTTAACATGACATCTGAAACAAAAGGATAGATGATTGATTCACCTAAATCATTTCAAGTAGGGTACTTGAAAGGGATGATGTTATTGAATGGCTATAAGTCATGCGTATTAAGGGTAGTAAATCGTTGTTAGGCGGTATTTACTGCTTGCATCAATCTTCTATGAATCTTGGGCAAGTGGGAGATTGTAGGATTCTGTGTGCCCAAGACACTAAGAATATTGATGTGGTTAGTACGTTATGATCCAAGTCGGGTTATACCCAATAACAAGCTTAGCAAACACCAATTAATATTTAATTGATGATATGATCATGCAATTAAATATTTACACCAATTTAGAAAATGGGTTTTCTAAACAAGTTGCATATGAGATGGAACAATTTATTAGGATATTTTGTTCAATAATATTATTTGTAATGAAATTTAAATAAGTTAGATAACATTACAAATTAATAATGGGAGTGTATAGATTATACAATTAAAAGGTTAGTTGTATATATCTAGTAGGAGGACTAGTTAACTAGTTAATGTGTGACAAAATTTGAGAGGGAAATCTTATGTTTTTTAAAAAACTTTGGCTGCCCCCTCTTTATTCCTATTGGACCTTTGTGTCCTTGAAAACACACAAAGTGTTAACTACTCTTGCACACAACACTCTCGTTATTCAATACATGCAATAGACCAAAAAGAACTCCTCCTCTCTCTCTCAAAACTTACGGCCAGCAGCATCAAAGAGGGTTTCCTTTTGGAGTTCTTGGTGTTTTTCTTGGTGTCTCTCCCTAGCAAGAGTGGTGGTTGCATCAAGGCTTGGGGTATACAAGCTTGAGGGATCCTTTTTGGAGCCTTGGCCGAGATTTTGAGCATTCATCATCCTTCTTCTCTTGGTCGATTTTGCTGATGGAAGGAGGTAGTTTGGCAGCTTGTTTGGTTGCCTCATTATGAATGTTTTATGTGTTTATATAGCTTGCTTATTCACATATTAAAGATCCTTTTGATTTGGGTTTGTCATTCATCTTAAAACATCATTAAGAACATGAAATTTTCAGATTATAAACATGTTATAATGTCTATCTTCCGCTGCGTTTTTCAGAAAGTTTAAATGGTTAAACTTTGGTTTTGATGTTCTAACAAACCCATCATTGGAGACGCTTAGAATGGAGAAATTATATGCTAAATTCTCCAAGTGTGCGTTCTGGTTGCGCGAAGTTCAGTTCTTGGGTCACGTGGTGAATCCCGAGGGAATCATGGTAGACCCAACAAAGGTGGAGGCGGTAATGCAATGGAAGTCTCCAAAGACGCCATCTGAAATCCGTAGTTTCTTGGGGTTGGCGGGCTATTATAGAAGATTCATCCAAGACTTCTCTAAGATAGCTTCCCCATTGACTAAGTTGACCCGCAAGGTCGTGAAGTTTGTTTGGGGTCAAGATAAAGAGAAGGCTTTTGAGAAGCTAAAGGCAAGGCTGACTCAAGCTCCTGTCTTGTCATTACCCGAAGGAAGCGAGGACTTGGTGGTCTATTCAGATGCTTCTTACTCGGGGTTGGGTTGCGTGTTGATGCAGAGAGGAAAGGTTATAGCCTACGCATCCCGACAACTCTAGGTTCATGAAGTTAATTACCCTACTCATGACTTGGAGTTAGCGGCTGTGGTCTTTGCATTGAAGATTTGGAGGCACTACCTATACGGGACGAAGGGCACCATCTTCACCGACCACAAGAGCTTGAAGTACTTCTTCGAGCAGAAAGATTTGAACATGAGGCAGAGGCGATGGTTGGAGCTCATAAAGGATTATGATTGCGAGATCCATTACCATCTAGGCAAGGTCAACGTAGTGGCAGATGCCCTTAGTCGAAAGGAGAGGCCTGAACCAATTCGGGTAAAGGCTTACAATTTGATTATGACCTCCGATGTGATGACACAGGTCAAGGAGTTTCAAGACGAGGCGTTGAAAGAAGATCGTCTTAACTCTGAGAGGATGAGAGGTCTAGTCGCGGAGTTGGGTGAAAACACACTCGGTGTTAGAACCCGATTCGGGCGGATGTGGATTCCTTGTTATGGGGATCTACGTGGAAAGATCATGGATGAGGCTCATAAGACTCGATACTCCATTCATCTTGGTGCCAAGAAAATGTATCAAGACATGAAGAAAGATTATTGGTGGCCGGGTATGAAGCATAACGTAGTGGAGTACGTGAGTAAGTGCCTTACTTGCTTGCAAGTGAAGGCGGAGCATCAGAAGCCATACAGGAAGATCCAACCTCTGGATATACCTGAGTGGAAGTGGGAGCATATCACCATGGACTTTATAACGAAGTTACCGCGTACCGTGAAAGGGTATGATGCCATATGAGATATAGTTGATCGTTTGACGAAGAGCGCTCACTTCCTACCGATCCGTGAGACGTATTCCTCCGAGAGACTCGCAGATCTATTAATCAAGGAGATTGTAAGTCGCCATGGTGTACCGGTGTCTATCGTGTCGGATCGTGACACCCGGTTTACATCCAAGTTCTGGAAGAAATTCCATGATGCTCTGGGGACGAGGTTACACATTAGCACGGCTTATCATCCTCAGACGGATGGTCAGTCGGAAAGGACTATTATGACGCTAGAAGATATGCTTCGGGCATGCGTCATTGATTTTGGAGGAAGTTGGGACGACCACTTACCGTTAGCTGAATTCTCATACAATAACAGTTATTATGCCAGCATTGGTATGCCCCCTTATGAGATGCTATATGGTAGGAGATGTAGAACACCCGCTTGTTGGGGTGATATTGGCCATAAAGAGTTAGGGAGCGTCGAGGTGGTCGAGGCTACGACTGAGAAGCTAGAAAGGATCAAAGCCTTTATGAAGGAAGCTAAGGATAGACAAAAATCGTATGCAAACAAACGACATAGACCGATTGAGTTCCAGGTGGGTGATAGGGTTATGTTGAAAGTCTCACCTTGGAAAGGTATCATTCGGTTCAGAAAGCGGGGCAAGTTGAGCCCGAGATACATAGGGCCTTTCCGAATAATTGCTCGAGTAGGAGAGGCGGCCTATAGGTTGGAGTGTATGTATTGACGAGCCCTTTGATGTAGAAACTGCCATAGGTAAGTCTACCAAGATTTCTGATTTGATAGAAGGTTGTGCCATAGAGCTAGAAGGTCATAAGTTTCCTGCTAGACTGTTTGTGATGACCTTAGGCGGGTTTGATGCAGTCCTAGAAATGGATTGGTTGGCGGAATACAAGGCAAACATTGTGTGTCGTAAGAAGATGATCCGACTGACAGCGCCTGGCGGGAGTTTGGTGACAATTTATGGTGATCGAGTTACAACTATCCTGAAGGTAATTTCGATGGTGGTGGCGGGAAAGTGCATGAGGCGTGGATGTAGTGCCTACTTGGCCTACATAAAGGACGTGGATACGTCAACACCACAACTGTCTGATGTACCGATTGTGCGTGACTTTCCGGATGTGTTTCTAGAAGACTTACCAGGTGTGCCACCGGACCGCGAGATCGAGTTTCGAATTGACTTGACACCAGGTGCCCAACCTGTAGCTAAGGCACCGTATCGGTTGGCTCCGACCGAGATGAAGGAACTGATTGAGCAATTGCAGGAGTTGCTTGATTTGGGGTTCATTAGAACGAGTATCTCTCCTTGGGGTGCTCCGGTCTTATTTGTGAAGAAGAAGGACGTAGTATGAGGATGTGCATTGACTACTATGAGTTGAACAAGTTGACGGTGAAGAATCGGTATCCATTACCGAGGATTGATGACTTGTTTGATCAGCTCCAAGGTGCCAGTTGGTTCTCGAGGATAGATCTTCGATCTGGCTACCATCAGTTGAAGGTGAAGGATCAAGATATTCCTAAAATAGCTTTTCGTACGCGTTATGGACACTACGAGTTCCTCGTTATGTCTTTTGGTTTAACAAACACGCCAGCTGCTTTTATGGACTTGATGAATCGAGTGTGCCGGCCGATGTTAGATAAATCAGTGGCTGTGTTTATTGATGATATCCTGATTTACTCGAGGAGCGAAGAAGAGCATGCCGGTCACATTCGGGAAGTGTTGGAGACACTTAGAAGGGAGAAATTATATGCTAAATTCTCCAAGTGGGCGTTTTGGTTGCGCAAAGTTCAATTCTTGGGTCACGTGGTGAATCCCGAGGGAATCATGGTAGACCCGGCAAAGGTGGAGGCGGTAATGCAATGGAAGTCTCCAAAGACGCCATCCGAAATCCGTAGTTTCTTGGGGTTGGCGGGCTATTATAGAAGATTCATCCAAGACTTCTCTAAGATAGCTTGCCCATTGACTAAGTTGACCCGCAAGGATGTGAAGTTTGTTTGGGGTCAAGATCAAGAGAATGCTTTTAAGGAGCTAAAGGCAAGGCTGACTCAAGCTCCTTTCTTGTCATTACCCGAAGGAAGCGAGGACTTGGTGGTCTATTCAGATGCTTCTTACTCAGGGTTGGGTTGCGTGTTGATGCAGAGAGTAAAGGTTATTGCCTATGCATCCCGACAACTGAAGGTTCATGAAGTTAATTACCCTACTCATGACTTGGAGTTAGCGGCTGTGGTCTTTGCATTGAAGATTTGGAGGCACTACCTATACGGGACGAAGTGCACCATCTTCACCGACCATAAGAGCTTGAAGTAATTCTTCGAGCAGAAAGATTTGAACATGAGGCAGAGGCGATGGTTGGAGCTCATAAAGGATTATGATTGCGAGATCCATTACCATCCGGGCAAGGCCAACATAGTGGCGGATGCCCTTAGTCGAAAGGAGAGGCCTGAACCAATTCGGGTAAAGGCTTACCAATTGATTATGACCTCCGATGTGATGACACAGGTCAAGGAGTTTCAAGACGAGGCATTGAAAGAAGATCGTCTTAACTCTGAGAGGATGAGAGGTCTAGTCGCGGAGTTGGGTGAAAACACACTCGGTGTTAGAACCCGATTCGGGCGGATGTGGATTCCTCGTTATGGGGATCTACGTGGAAAGATCATGGATGAGGCTCATAAGACTCGATACTTCATTCATCTTGGTGCCACGAAAATGTATCAAGACATGACGAAAGATTATTGGTGGCCGGGTATGAAGCATAACGTAGTGGAGTACGTGAGTAAGTGCCTTACTTGCTTGCAAGTGAAGGCGGAGCATCAGAAGCCATACAGGAAGATCCAACCTCTGGATATACCCGAGTGGAAGTGGGAGCATATCACCATGGACTTTATCACAAAGTTACCGCGTACCGTGAAAGGGTATGATGCCATATGGGTGATAGTTGATCGTTTGACGAAGAGTGCTCACTTCCTACCGATCCGTGAGACGTATTCCTCCGAGAGACTCGCAGATCTATTCATCAAGGAGAATGGTGTACCGGTGTCTATCGTGTCGGATCGTGACACCCGGTTTACATCCAAGTTTTGGAAGAAATTCCATGATGCTATGGGGACGAGGTTACACATTAGCACGGCTTATCATCCTCAGACGGATGGTCAGTCAGAAAGGACTATTCAGACGCTAGAGGATATGCTTCGGGCATGCGTCATTGATTTTGGAGGAAGTTGGGACGACCACTTACCGTTAGATGAATTCTCATACAATAACAGTTACCATGCCAGCATTGGTATGCCCCCTTATGAGATGCTATATGGTAGGAGATGTAGAACACCCGCTTATTGGGGTGATATTGGCCATAAAGAGTTAGGGAACGTCGAGGTGGTCGAGGCTACGACTGAGAAGCTGGAAAGGATCAAAGCCTTTATGAAGGCAGCTAAGGATAGACAAAAGGTCGTATGAAGACAAACGACGTAGACCGATTGAGTTCCAGGTGGGTGACAGGGTGATGTTGAAAGTCTTACCTTGGAAAGGTATCATTCGGTTAGAAAGTGGGGCAAGTTGAGCTCAAGATACATAGGGCCTTTCGGAATCATTGCTCGAGTAGGAGAGGTTGCCTATAGGTTGGAGCTGCCTAGTGAGTTAAGTGGAACTCATCCGACATTTCATGTATCTCACATAAGAAAGTGCTTAGCTGAGGAGGATATGGTGGTGCCACTGGAGGATATTGAAGTGGATGAACGGCTCAATTATATGGAGCAACCAGTGGCGATCATCGATCGCAAAGAGAAGAGGCTAAGGAATAAGGTGGTTCCCTTGGTGCGTGTACGGTGGAAGCACAGAAAGGGATCAGAGTCCACGTGGGAAGTTGAGGAGGAGATGAGGCAGCATTACCCTCAACTGTTCAGCGACTAACAGGTTTCAAGGACGAAACCTAAATAAGGAGGGTGGACTTGTAACGCCCGGAATAAAGTCGAAACGAGCCAATTAATAATAATAGGCTTAGTCGGGATTATTTGAAGAAAATAAGCAAGGAATGTGGTATGGACCGAGTAGACCTCGCGGGTTATGTGTTTGGCGAGTTTAAGGTCCCGGGAACGCCCGGTATATATGAACGGATCAGCTTGAGCAGGTCTCATTTGCAACTCAACACCCTAAATTCTAGAGAGAGAATGTAGAGAGAGAAAGTGGAGAGAATTGAAGATTTAAAGCTCGGTTGATCACGGGATTGAAGATCGGTGTTCGTGGGCATCCAAACAACAAGAAAACACCAAGAATCCAGGTAAGAAACATCATTTAATCTTTCATTTTGATGTAAACCCAGATTCTAGGGCTTGGGTTTTTGAAAGTGGCAAAGATTCGCCCAAAACTCACGTTTTTGTGTATGAAAACATGTAAGAAGCTTAGATAAAGCTTATTTGGTGATAAACCAAGGTTTTGGATGAAAAAGATTGAAGTTTTGGGTCAAAAATGGGTTGGTTCGTAACTTTCAGCCCGTTCTGCGAAATTACAGGTTCATCCAGCGAAATTACATAGTCGTCCAGCAAACTATGAAAGCTTCCTGCGAAACTATAGTTTCGCAGGTAGTTTCACAGATATGGTTATCCAACGAAAGTTGGGCGAAACTGGTAGCGAAACTGGCAGCGAAGATGCCAGTGAAACTGCCAGCGAAGATGCCAGCGAAACTAGCAGCGAAACTGCTGGTGAAACTAGCAGCGAAACTGCTGGCGAAACTAGCAGCGAAACTGCTGATCAGACAGCGAATTAGGCAGAAATTAACTCCTTTGAGTGCTAACTTATCTGCAGGCTGTGAGAAGCTACTCATCGAGTACAGGTGAGTTCTAGATCCCCTATTTTAAGGTTTTAAACTTTTTTGGGGCTGGAAATGCATACTAAATATACGTTTCTAAATGACCAAAATTTTAAGAGGTTTTAACAAGAAGATCGATTTTTCTATCCTAGGACCCCGCTGTTAGGGGCTACGGCCCCCAAACCCCCGCTATCTCGCGGAGGGTCGGTTATGTTCTATGATTACTTGTACTTGTTGTGCATGTGTATGTGTATGTTAGTTGATGATGCATGATGTTTATGGTGATGTGTGATGGGGTATGTGATGTTTATGTGATGCTATGTATGTTCATGTTCTGTTTTCTTACGTTCCTATTATGTATTATTCCGTGACTTACGTGTTATGATTATGAAATGAACGAAAAGTATTATGTAACGTAAAGTGGAAGTTAATGATAATGATAAGTGGAATGTAAGTAAGAACGAATGCATGCATTAATGAATGAACGAAAGTAAGAAAGTCTTGCAAGCAATGTATGGAGGTTCACACCTAATTAAGGGTGTTAGCTCAACTGTGTGTGGGTTACCTACCCCGGAAGGATGCACACTGGGGTCTAATCCTTGTGATTGACCATACGTATGGGATCCTTGCCGCTTACCCCGGTACTGTGGTCAGGCCACCGGGCACAATGTATGGGAGTCTATTTATAGACTTCGGCCCAGTACCCGCTTTATGCATGACGTTGGGGTGTAGCACATAGCATTGGTCCGGAATGAAAGATGAATGATAATGATGAGTGTACTTGCCCAGGCCCTAGGGTCAGCTTCGTACACAATGTTCAGGGTACAGTACATGTCATCGGAAGTTAACGAATGTACGAAAGATAAGTAAAGAAGATTATGAATGAAAGTGAATGATTACGATGACGTACGATGATGAATGAACGAAAGTTAACGAACGAATGATCAAAGATAATAATGCTATTATCTATGTGTACGTATGATGCTTGATCGCGAATGAAAGTAATGAACGGTTGTAAAAGGATATAAAGTATTTTATTTATAAAACTAGAACTCACTCAGCAACGCTAACTTTTATGTATGTTCCAGTTGGCAGGTGATTGTTGCTGAGGATGGCACGGTGCAGCTACTTGGCATTTTTGGGATGACATCCATTTGTATAACAATGAAGTTTTTGTGATGTAATGCAAATCATGATATTTTGTAACAGTTAACTACATTGTATTATTTTGCAAAAGCTATCATTAATATATGAAATGGTTTTAAATTATTCTGTTGCGATGTTTTTCATAGATGCAAATGTATATTTTATGTTTTATGTGCGATGATTGTCCAACTGTGAGCGTCCCGGGATCGGGGCCTTACAGTATGAAACTCTGTGTCTAGATAGATCATGCATCAAATCATTTAAAGGATCATTCTTGTTAAAAGATGCCAAATATCTAATGAATTTTTCTTCTCAAAGCCCCTATATAAACCGTATAGTTCCAGCTTCATTTCCATACCAAAACCACACTTAAACCCTGCTCAAACACAACTTAAAAAAAGCTTTCTTACCCGTTGCTGCTACGACCGAGAATGAAAGGAGGCAAGGGAGAACTCGTTTTAACTAACTACAACTCGATTCATCTTGCACTTGCTTCTACCACCTAGTACCTAGTACGATCTTATAACTACCCAAATTGAACCCATTACAAGTAATTCTAGTTGATTATTAGGCCCCATAATAGCTTAGAAGTCGGGTCACAAGAACTACAATGTATCTAGGGTTTTTGATTACACTAATGTTGCAAAAGCATAGACTCTCCAAAAACCAAACCTAAACCATGATTTGAAACATGTAATAGGTGCATTTACACCTATTTTTAGTGTGTAACACCCGGAAATTTTAAAAGATGAGAAAGGATAAAAAGTATAAAAGTTGGTGTATAAAGTAACATGTCCGCCATACCATGTTACTTTCACCTTTTACATCAGGATTTAGAGAGAGAAAGCAGAAAGAGCTCTCGGGTTTTGAATAAGAACAAGAAGAAAACTGAATTCAAGGTAAGAATTCTATGTTTTAAAATGTTCTTGGCTGATTTCAGTTTGGGTTTATGCTTATGTATGTGTTTGTATGTTTGTATGTGTGTTTTTAGTATGTCTAGGTGTTTGAACTCATAAAAGTGGGTATTTGTACCCGTATGTATGTTCGAATGTGTATGTGGGTGGGATGTGATTTGGGTGTATATGATGTTATGATTATGTTATGTATGTGTTTATGATGCTTAGAATATTAGAACTAAGCTTAGAACATGACTGAATGATGATTTGGGGACTGAAATGATGATTTGTAGTTAAGTTAGTTGTCATGCGCCTAAGTCCCCATGCGTTTGAGTGCCCATGCGCCTAAGTTAGGCTCATGCGCCTGTATAGTGTCCATGCGCCCAGAAAGTTGTCTAGAATGACTAAGTGTTGGCCATGCACCTGTATAGTGCCCATGCGCCCAAGAGTTCCCCATGCGCCTGAGAGGCCATGCGCCTGCATAGTGCCCATGCGCCTAAGGACTTAGATTTATTTCTGAAATTTTGGTAAAAAATGGAAGTTTTGGGCTATAACTTGGGATGTTCCCAGGGATGATGTATGATGATTGTATGATGATGTATGATGATATATGTGATTATATGATGAGGCTATATTCCTTTATGTTCCTTATTACATGTTATTCTGTGGCTTTACGTGGTATGGTTATGAAATGAACGTAAAGTATTTTGTAACGTAAAGCGGAAGTTAATGATAATGAAAAATAGAACGTAAAGAATGAATGAATGCATGCATTAATGAAATAATGAATGTAAGAAAGTCTTGCAAGCAAATGTATGGAGGTTCACACCCAATGAAGAGTGTTAGCTCAACTCTGCGCGGGTTAGCTACACCGGAAGGATGCACACTAGGGTCCAATCTTTGTGATTGACCATATGTATGGGACAATTGTCGCTTGCCCTAGGTACTGGAGTCAGCTTCATGCACAATGTTCGGGGTCTATTGATAGACCTCAAGCCCAGTAACCAGCTTCGTGCACAATGTTCGGGGTATAGCACATGGCATTGGTCCGAAATGAAAAGTGAAAGATAGTGATGAATGTACTTGCCCTAGGCCCAGTAGCCAGCTTTGTGCACAATGTTCGGGGTATAGTACATGGCATCTGAAGTTAATAACGAACGTATGAAATGTAAGAAATGCATGATAAGTATGAGAATGAATGAATGATAATGAGTAACATACGATGTAGAATGATAATGAAAGATAATAATGAGATTATCTATTTATACGTATGATGCATGATCGGGAACGAAAGTAATGAATGGTTTTAATCTAAAGTAAAGTATTTTATTAATAAAGCTAGAACTCACTCAGCAACGCTGACTTTTATGCATTTTCCAGTTGGCAGGTGATTGTTGCTGAGGATGGCACGGGGAAGCTACTTGGCTTATTTTGGATGGCATCCATTTTGTATAACTATGACTTTTTTGCGATGCAATGCAAACGATGATATTTTGTAACAGTTAACTATGTTGTATTGTTTTGCAAAAAAAGTCATTAATATATGATATGGTTTTAAGTTATTCCGCTGCGATGTTTTAATAAATTTAAACGTATATTTTATGTTTTATGTGCGATGATTGTCCAATTATGAGCATTCCTGGAATGAGGCCTTACAAGTTGGTATCAGTAAATGGGTAAATATTTTTAAAAACCTAAACTTAAACTACGAATGGGACAAAATGGAAGGATGCCAGTCTGAGTAGCTACGTGCCATCAGGTATTTTATGTAATGTTAACCAGTATTTTGTGCGTATGTTGTGTGATTTATGTGTGGTTAGTAGATTTAAATACTGATGTAGTTAGGATAGGAAATGCTTGGGGTATGAAAAGTAAAGTAAGTGGCTAATAACAACTGGCCACTATAATTAGGGACTTACTATACTTAACATAAACTGAGCTATTACCTTGAATGACCGTGTTGGTGTTTGAATCTTATAGTGCGTATAGTGATGGCTGGAGGTAGATCATCGAAGGCTGCGCGAGGCGGAGGTCGTGGTGGATGTGGTGCTGGACCACGAGTCACAAGAGGAAGGGCTAGGGCTGAAGAGATGGTACATGAGGAGCCCAAGACCCCTCATCCGGAGGGTGGTGACGAGAGTGCCAATCTGAGGGCATCAGTGAAGGAGGCAGTTGTGGAGGAGACTCACCAGGTCATGCAGACGATCCTGCCGTCTGTGGTGACTGAAGTGATTAAGGCTGTGAGGGAAGGAGAGAGGAAGAAAAGGAGGAGGCCCGCGGGGGAAAGGGAACAACCGGAGACTGAGACGGTTGTTACCAGTGATGAGGAGGAGGAGGAGCCTGTGCAATAAACTACACGAGGCTGTAACTATGGGGCGTTCCAAAGATGCAAGCCCCCTACCTTTGATGGCAATAGCACTGCTGATGTTGCTCACTGGTGGGTGAGAGAGATGGAGGTTGTACTTAATATTAGCGAGTGCAGGGAAGATCAGAAGGTGAAGTTTGCCACTCACTCATTCGTGGACTCGGCCTCATGCTAGTGGGACAATATTGTCCAGACTGAGGGAAGTAGGGCGATTGGCAGAATGAGGTGGAGTGAACTGAAGAAGCGGGTGATTGAGGAGTTCTGTCCTCACATGGAACTTGATAAAGTTGGAGGGAGTTCCTGCAGCTGGAGGCGGGAATCAAGACGCACCAGCAATACACCACAAAATTCAACAAGATAGCAAGGTTGGTGCCAGATCAGGTGACTCCCGTGTCACGAAATATCAAGATATACATTCAGGGTTTGTCGGCAGACATCCGTAGGCACATGATTGCTGCCTGGCCAGGTACGTTCAGGTTGGTAGTTGACCTGGCTGGAATGTTATATAATAAGAGGGAGGTGACAACGGTTGAGTTGGTCAAGAACGAAAGTGGTGACCGAAACTGGAATGGGAAACGGTTGGAACGTGGAGGAGCCACTCCAAACAATAAGGTTGCGAAGGTGGAGGACCGGCATGTAGCCACACCGGGGAATGTAGGTGGGGATTGAACGTATGCTTCAAGTGTGGGAAGCCTCGTCGTATGGCGAGAGAGTGCAAGGTGGCAAGGTGTTATAACTGTGGTGGAGAAGGCCATATGAGCAGGGACTGCAAGAAGCCGTGGGCTGAAAGCTCTAGGGCAGCGAAGAAGGCAGGGAGTGAAGGGTAGAAGGCGAGCGCCAGAGCATTCACGATGACAAGAGAGGAGGCTAGAAGGGACCCTGATGTCTTGTCAGGTACGCTTCTAGTAAATCAAACTCTTGCCTTTGTGTTATTTGATTCTGGTGCTAGTAGAAGTTTCATTTCTGCTATCTTTTGTGCTAAGTTACCCATTAGAAGTAGAAGCATTGATGAGCCCTTCGATGTAGAAACTGCCATTGATAAATCTACCAGGATCTCTGAACTGATAAAAGGTTGTGACATAGAATTAGAAGGTCATAGGTTTCCTGTTAAACTATTTGTGATGCCCTTAGGCGGATTTGATGTAGTCCTAGGGATGGACTGGCTAGCAGCCTATGAAGCAAATATTGTGTGTTGCAAAAAGATGATCCAACTGACAGCGCCTGATGGGAGTTTAGTGACGATCTATGGTGATCAAGTTACTACTATCCCCAAGGTGATTTCGATGGCGGTGGCGGGAAAGTGCATGTGGCGTGGATGTAGTGCCTACTTGGCCTACGTGAAGGATGTGGATACGTCAACACCACAATTTTCCGAGGTACCGGTTGTGTGTGACTTCCCTGACGTGTTCCCAGAAGATCTACCTGGTGTGCCACCGGACCGCGAGATCGAGTTTCAGATTGACTTGATACCCGGTGCTCAGCCTGTTTCTAAGGCGCCATATCGGTTAGCCCCCTCTGAGATGAAGGAATTGATGGAGCAATTGCAAGAGTTGCTCGATAAAGGGTTCATTAGACCGAGTATCTCTCCTTGGGGTGCTCCGGTCTTGTTTGTGAAAAAGAAGGACGGTAGTATGAGGATGTGCATCAACTACGTGAGTTGAACAAGTTGACGGTGAAGAATCGGTACCCGTTACCAAGGATTGATGACTTGTTTGATCAGCTCCAAGGTGCCAGTTGGTTCGAGAATTGACCTTCGATCTGGCTAGCATCAACTGAAGGTGAAGGAGCAAGATATTCCTAAAACAACTTTTCGCACACGTTATAGACACTACGAGTTTCTCGTTATGTCTTTTGGTTTAATTAACATGCCAGCTGCTTTTATGGACTTGATGAATCGAGTGTGCCGGCCGATGTTAGATAAATCAGTGATTGTGTTTATTGATGATATCCTGATTTATTCGAGGAGCGAAGAAGAGCATGCCAGTCACATTCTGGAAGTGTTGGGGACGTTGAGAAAGGAGAAGCTGTATGCTAAGTACTCCAAGTGCGCGTTCTGGTTGCGCGAAGTTCAGTTCTTGGGTCATGTGGTAAATCCCGAGAGGATTATGGTGGACCCGACAAAGGTGGAAGCAGTGATGCAATGGAAGTCTCCAAACACGACTTCCAAGATCCGTAGTTTCTTGGGGTTGGCGGGATATTATAGAAGATTCATCCAAGACTTCTCCAAGATAGCTTCTACGTCGACTAAGTTGACCCGTAAGGATGTGAAGTCTGTATGGGGTCAAGAGCAAGAAGAGGATTTTGAGGAGTTAAAGGCAAGGTTGACTCAAGCTCCTGTCTTGTCATTACTCAAAGGAAGCGAGGATTTGGTGGTCTATTCAGATGCTTCTTACTTGGGGTTGGGTTGCGTATTGATGCAGCGAGAAAGGTTATAGCCTACGCATCCCGACAGTTGAAGATTCATGAGGTTACTTTTCCTACTCATGACTTGGAGCTAGCAGTTGTGGTCTTTTCATTAAAGATTTGGAGGCACTACCTATATGGGACGAAGTGCACCATCTTCACCAACCACAAGAGCTTGAAGTACTTCTTCGAGCAGAAAGATTTGAACATGAGGAAGAGGCGATGGTAGGATCTCATTAAGGATTATGATAACGAGATCCATTACCATCCGAGCAAGGCCAACGTGGTGGCGGATGCCCTTAGCCGAAAGGAGAGACCCAAGCCGATTCGACTAAAGGCTTACCAACTGATTATGACCTCTGATGTGATGACACAGGTCAAGGAGTTTCAAGACGAGGCATTGAAAGAAGATCGTCTTAACTATGAAAGGATGAGAGGTGTAGTCGTGGAGTTGTGTGAAAAGACTCACGGTGTGCAGGATCGGGTTTGTCACTTAAACACTTGGATTTCTCTCAAACTCGCTTATAGAAACACTCAAATCAGATGAAGTAAAGTCTTTTACAAGAGTTGATAATAATATATAAGTAGCAAGGAACACACAAAAATAAATTTTCAAGGCACTTGTATATATTACTGCTCAACTCAAGATATTACAAGACTCTTACAAACATGATACATGAGTTACAATGAGAAACTATATATACTAGATCCTACAGCCGGATATACTTTGATACCAGCTGGAAACCTAAGACTAAAGCATAAACTACAATGCTATAGTTAAGGTATCTTTGATAAAGTATTATCTACGATATGGTAGTCATGACATGTCCATGACTTACCTTTTGTCACCAACTAAAGATGGCAACTGTACTAACATAAAAAGGTAAACAGTGGATTAAAGTATGGTTAACTACATGGCTTTTGAGAAATCACCATGTAGTATCTCAGAGGTCTGCAGCGGAGTGTCAGGGAGACCATACTTATGTCCACTGGATAATAGCAGTGTCTTCCGAAGGTAAGTTGGCTTCGGAAGAACAAGTTCTTCTAAAGCCACTTATACTTTGGAAGAGGCTTCTATGCTTCCGAGGCTTGAGAACTTCTGTAGTTCGGAAGTTGACTTCAGATATTTCGTTCTAAGTCTTGATCTTCGGAAGTAGGTTCTTTGTCTTCGGAAGTTGGAGTTTTCCTTCGGAAGTAAGTTTTACACTTTATCTTCGGAAGAGCTCCTTTTTCCTTCGAAAGTTCCACACTTAGCTTCGGAAGTCCTTTATTTGTTGTACCAAAATCTTCTAAGTGATTTGGTTTTGGTTGCACCAGCCTTTCTAGATCCAACAAACTCCCCCTAGGCTGATGCTACCAAAACCTCACTTGTTTCTGCTTCTCAAAGCTTTCAGCACTAGGGACAAAAGATATTTGTCTGTCTCTTTGTTCTTCCCTGAAGTGGTGATAAGAAGCTTGTACAAGTCATTGGTGGATAGGAGATCCAGTCTATCACTCTGAATGACATGTACCCTTTCTTGTGTCCCCCTGAAAAGAGTTAGTTGACGGGAGTTATAGTCATACTCCCATCTAACTATGGATTCAAGTTCAGGACCTTCAACCATTTGTAGAAAGGCTTTGCCTTTGGGTGCTGATCCCTTCCTTTTCTCCTCCTCTCTCAGTTTCAAATCTTCTTCAACCTTGCTTCTAGCAGTTAGCTCGGCCATATGAAGGCTGCCTAGATTATTTCTGATATGGGTAGCTACATCAGAGTTTGAAGGGTTGGAGAATGGCTTCTCTGCTAACTCAGCAATGTCAAATCTGCTCAAGTGTAGAAGAGATGAGGCACTTAGCCTGTTGAGCTATCCATTCTCTCTTTCAACAACAAAGTTGTGAGAAGAGTCTTCGAACCTCCACTGGATGATCTTCTTCCTAGGTGCAAGAGGTTGTCTTGGCACCCGGTCGCCTTTCTTGGTATCCACTATAGTCACCAGCCTTCTCCTTAACTTCTTTTCTTCCTCATTCAAATTGTCTGAATTGAGGCCAAGGAGATTTGCAGCTTGGTCCAATGTTCCTCTGGCAGATCAAGAAATTGATCTCTAGTGAGGGAACGTGAGGATCCATCAACATAAGTCAAATTGACTGAATCCTCCTCACAGGAGATATCGCTCAGGGTTGTGCAATTGATGAGCTTTGTCTTGACTGCCTTGAATTCTTCTAAGGAGAGATGTTTAGAAGGCTGAGGGGCTGGTTTGATTGGTTGATGGGTAGGTTGAGGTGTTTGGGTTCTGGCTAGAGTTTTGGGTTGGAGGATGGGTA
The DNA here is from genome assembly GCA_025215565.1 of Flaveria ramosissima. Taxonomy (NCBI): domain Eukaryota; kingdom Viridiplantae; phylum Streptophyta; class Magnoliopsida; order Asterales; family Asteraceae; genus Flaveria; species Flaveria ramosissima. The sequence continues at coordinate 59,045,571 of CM046039.1, forward strand.
GTTTAGGTGGTTGAGGTGAAGAGATTGGTATGGTTGATGGTGTAGGTTCAGGGGTGTATGGTTCAGTGGTTGGTTCAATTTTGATGGGGAATGGAAAGGGTATTGGTTCACGTTGTTGTTGGGTTTGGATTTTGGGTTGAGTGGTTACTTTGAAGATCATCCCCTGTCCCCTTCTGTACATCTCCTTCCTCTTCCCCGCGCGAATGTCAGCCTTTATGTCACTGACATGTCGCTGGAGAGTCTTTTCTGACATAGGACCCACCTGCCTACAAGAGAAGCCATGAGCCTTGAGATAGCTCTTCATCCAGGCCTTCTCTATCTTCTTGGCAGCAGTCAGTCCTGCTTCCTCTTCCTTCTTCTTCTTCTGCATCATCTTTTCCCTTGCAGCTTTCTTTCTCCATTTGATCTTGCTCTTTGTTGAAGAGCCATAAGATCGTATCATTGTTATGTGGAGATAATTCTTCTTGAGAGAAACCTCTGGAGGTTAGGAAAGTTATCCTTTCCCTCCTGAGCTGCAGATTAGCTTCTCTTTCTTTCCTCTCCCTTTCTTCTTCTAAGGCCAACCTTGCTGCCTCTTCTTTTTCTTGTTTTAGCAGCAAGGTTGCCTTTTCCAGCTCAACTAACTCCTCTAATTGTAGCAGGAGTACATCTTCATTTGCAGCTCCTAGACTGACAAGTCTATCAATGATCTCTACTCTTTTTATGTTGTTGACTGCCTCCTGATTGGCTACAGCTGCTTTGGTACGCGCAGCTAGCAGTTTTCCAGTTGGAAGCCTACCTTTTCTTTTGAGTATCTCCAACCTTTCTTCCTCCTGAAGCTCTTCCGCAGTCATCTTCCTCTTTCCTTTGATGTCTTCGGAAGTGCTAGACTTTGGAGGTTCTTGGATGGAAGATTCAGGTTAGTAGTAGAGATGGAAGCTGGAGTTAATGCTGATGTTAGAGCTAGAGGTTGGGTAAGAAAATCCTCCCTATTAACCTCAGATGTAAGTTCCAGGATTGCATCCGTGACTATTAGATCATCGGATAATAAGAATAGTCCTTCCGCGGCAGCAATCTCAGCTTCGGAAGTTTGAAATTGTTCTTTCGAGGCTTTGAATTGTGCTTCGGAAGTCTATGAAAATGCACTATCTGTCCCAACTGTTTTAGTTACTGGCCATCAGTCCTTGTTTCCCCTTCGAAGTTAATCTCAGGTTCCACTTGGACCTTAGCTTGACCAACTTCCTCAATAGTGGTAGAAGGTGCATTTAACCTCTAAAGCTCTTGAGCTCTGAAGTAGATCACAAACAGATCAGGACTTGGCTGTTCTATAAGAGATTCCAATAGGAACTTGTTAAAGAACCTATTGAGATCATGGAGCATCCTTTGATCCATTTGAATGACAACTGGAGGAGGCTCAGGGAAAATTGAAGCTTGTTGCACAGGATACTTTGAGCTCAAGGAAGTGAGAGCTTGACTTTGGGGTTCCTCTTGTCTTTGACTTTGTCTTTGAACACTCTTCCACTTTTTGGTAGCATCATCCTGAGAGCTTGATGAGCTAGAGGAAGAAGTCAAGGAGACCTGGGTTGGTACATGCCTAACAGGCCTCTCAATCTGTTTCTCAGCTAGTTTGGCCTTGAGAGTTTCAATCTCAAGTTGCTGAGTGGCAGACCTATCCTCTAAAGTCCTAACCTTGGATTCAAGATTTGAGACTTTAGAAAGTAGGTCTTGAATGGTGAGTTGCATTCTTCCCTCATCTTCTTTTGAAGAATCACGGACGTTCTGAGTAAACAATTTACTCATGGATTTTAAACATACAAAATAGAAATATTAGTTGAATCATTATAACCAAATAATTCATTCAAGTAATAAAGGGTTACAATATCTCATTACAGAAATTAATGATCAAATCGAGTCACTAGAATATTGAAGTCCCATGGCACAAGCATGACTTTCATGCTTCGCCTTTTCAAGAAGCTTCGTGAGTGGATCCGCAATGTTTTGATCAGTGTGAACTTTGCAAATACATATCTTCCGCTTTTCAACTTCATCCCTTATGTAGTTAAATCTTCGTTCAATGTGCCTAGTCTTCTAATGTGCACGGGGTTCCTTGATTTGAGCAATCGCACCCTCGTTATCACAAAGAATTTCTAGGGGATCCTGAATGGAAGGGACCACCCTTAGATCGGCAATGAACTTCTTTAACCATGCAGCTTCCTAAGCTGCTAATGAAGCGGCGATGTATTCGGACTCTGTAGTTGATAATGCCACCACATCTTGCTTAGAGATCTTCCAAGAGATTGCTCCTCCATTCAAGATGAAAATGTACCCCGATTGTGATCGTGAATCATCCCGATCAGTTTGGAAACTTGCATCCGTGTAACCCTTTACTAGGAGTTCCTCCTCACCTGATCCATAGATTAGGAACATATCTTTAGTCCTCCTTAGGTACTTAAGTATGTTCTTAACTGCCATCCAATGACTGCTTCCAGGATTTTGTTGGTATCGACTTGTCATGCTCAAAACGCATGACACGTCCGCTCTAGTGCATATCATTGCATACATGATGGATCCTATAGCAGACGCATACGGGATTCCCTTCATTTTGTCTTGCTCATCCTTTGAGCTTGGACATTGAGTCTTACTCAATATCGTTCCTCTTTGAATAGGTACGATACCTTTCTTAGAGTTTTCCATCTTGAACTTTTTCAAGATCTTATCAATGTATGCACTTTGATTCAAACCTATCAACCGCCTTGATCTATCCCTATAGATCTTTATTCCTAAAATATAGGCGGCTTCACCAAGATCCTTAATTGAGAAACATTTTCCAAGCCAGGTTTTTACACCTTCCATGGTTGGAATGTCATTTCCAAATAGTAGGATGTCATCGACATACAATACTAGGAAAATGGTGATGCTCCCACTAGCTTTCTTATATACACATGCTTCATCAGCGTTTTTGATGAAACCAAATTTGATTATTTCTTCATCAAAATGGTGATTCCAACTTCTTGATGCTTGCTTCAATCCATAGATTGATTTCTTTAACTTGCATACTTTGTTAGGATGTTTTGAGTTGACAAAACCTTCAGACTGAAATATATAGACATCTTCCTCAAGATATCCATTTAGAAAAGCGGTTTTGACATCCATTTGCCAAATTTCATAATCATAATGAGCAGTTATGGAAAATAATATCCTAATAGACTTTAGCATTGCAACCGGTGAGAATGTCTCATCATAATCAACCCCTTGAGTTTGAGTGAAACCTTTTGCTACAAATCTAGCTTTATAAGTATCCAAGTTTCCATGCATATCGGTTTTCTTCTTGAAAACCCACTTACTTCCAACTATCTTGGAGTTAAGAGGTGGTTCAACCAAGTCCCACACTTGGTTGTCATACATGGATTGCATCTCAACGTTCATGGCTTCAAGCCATTTGTCACAATCCAAATTGGACATTGCATCACGATATTTGGTTGGTTCATCGAAATCTACCACATAGCATCCATCTACGAAAAATCCATATCTTTCAGGTGGATTACTAATTCCACCAGATCTGCGAACGTTTTGTATATATTGATCAACCACATGATCATTTTCAACATCCTCATGTTGAGTGCTAGTGTAAACCAAACGTGTATCGGTTTGTGGTTTTTGATCCTCCTCAAGATCCACAGTTCTACTGCTAGTTCCTTCCGTAAGGAACTTAGCTTCTAAGAACTCAGCCTTCTTGGCAACAAACTCCTTTTGTTCCAATGGATCATAGAAATAATATCCCATAGAATCTCTAGGATATCCAATGAAGATACACTTAGTGGAACGACTTTCTAGTTTGTTAGAGGTGGGAGTCTTAACATAAGCCTCACAACCCCATACCTTTAAATATGACAGTGATGGAACTCTTCCATGCCATATTTCAAAGGTGTCGTTTCCACTTTCTTGGTTGGGGCCATATTCAAGATACGGGCCGCAGAGAGCAAAGCGAAACCCCAAAATGATAAAGGCAGTGAGCTTCTAGCCATCATAGATCGAACCATATCTAATAGAGTTCGATTTCACCTCTCGGACACGCATTATGTTGTGGCGTTCCAGGTGGAGATAGTTGTGAGACAATACCACAACTTTATAAGATGATCTCTGAAAGCATCACTTAGGTATTCACCTCCTCTATCGGTGCGAAGAATTTTTATTTTCTTGTTGAGTTGATTTTCTACTTCATTTTGGAATTTTGAACATTTCAAAAGCTTCATCTTTGTGTCTTAACAAGTACAGATAACCGTATCGACTATAGTCGTCGGTAAAGGTAATGAAGTATCTTTCATGGTACCTAGTCATTGAATTAATAGGACCACATACATCCGAATGTATGATGCCTAATAAATCTTTTGCCCATTCAGATTTGCCACTAAAAGGTGCCTTAGTCATTTTACCTTGTAAACAAGATTCACATACATTGAATGAATCATATTCATTTGCTTTTAAAAGACCGTTCTTTTGAAGTGTTTGTATGCGCTTCTTGTTTATATGACCAAGATGGCAATGCCAAAGATAGGTATCACTCAAATCCAATTTGAGTTTCTTAGAGGTGGTTTGGTACAATGAGCTATCATATAATGTGTTTTCACGAACAAACCAGGATCACAATCAATAGTTACTCAGGACGACTCTATATGCCATGATTAAAAATAAAACAACCAAAGTACAACTTTAAATTGTGCGGAAGCATTTTGAAAACAACCCAAAGAAATAAAAGTATAACTATGGCAAAACATGTGCCAACCCAAAAGAGTAAACAATAGTCAGTAAAATGCTAAAATGTCTTGAAGACCGAGTCTTAGAATGCAAGTGAACCATATTGTGCTCCTATGGCAAGCAAGCTAATGACCTGAGAATAGCATACTAAAATGTCAACACAATGGTTGGTGAGTTCAAGAGTTGATATTCAAACATAAACAGTTTAATAATAGAGATATACTAGTAGTGCATTGTAACAGATAGCTAGTCCATTAACAATAAATATTAATGCATAGTGATTTCGCAATTGAAGCTGACTGTGTTACGTTGTTGCCTCCTATCACGACTCAACAGGTCGTGACAATGTTCAATAGGACAAATTGCACTCGGTTGACCTCGAGTCACACAGGTGGGGCTCGTCAGACCCAGTAGTACAACCCAAGTTTCCCCGCTATTCAATATTAACAATTCGAAAGTGTGAGGACTTTCCCATGATAAACAGCACTATATTAATATTATGCACAACTAAAATATATGTAAAGCGTTTGTAGTTTTACCAGTATGCTATCTCCCCCAAAAGAGATTAAGTAAAGGGTGGGGCATGAACTCACATGGTATGCGTATAGATACTTAGAGTTTGACTTGACTGACAGAGTGGATAGACAACCCTTAGAGGTTACCTAGATCATATAAGTATATGAGTACGTGCAACAGGGAACATGTGAAACCCTAAGTACACTTCAACCAAAGACTCAAGGTTTCAGAAAATAAATACATTTGACCCAGTTGACCCGTTTGACCCGTTGGTGACTTTATGTGTTTTAAACCATCTAATCAACCATACACATATATCATACAAGTTTAACATTCAAATGGTTCATCAGTATGCTACATTATCCAGGTGTATCACATAGATCATCATACAACCAAGTATCATACAAGTCATGCGAATCTAGAACATTAACATGTCTACTAGTTATAACATAATTAACATGTCACACAAAGATCAAATCATGCACCTCATGCCATGTGAAGCCACTCACGACTTCACACCTAAACCCTGCCAATCCTACTAAGTAGGGGCCTCAGATTCGCACGCATGTATGATGATCACATTCACATTCACTAACCATTTTCATACATTCAACATGCATCACAACAATCAATTTCCAATCCCAAGCATTGTATCTTAACTACTAATCCACATCAATATCATACATGCTCATCAAAGTCCTAACACCACCCATGATTATCCAAACATCTCATACAACAATATTAACATGTTCCAACCACATTAGAATTCATCTATGAACTTACTAACATTCTCATAACACCTCAAATATGATCAAACTATCATCTTTAACATTTTGCATAATAAAGTTTCCCTTTTGGGAAAGCACATCCCAAAGTCTATCAAACATCCTATACATTCATGAATTCATTAATAATATACCAATTCAAGTTCATATCAACATCTAAGCATGATCAACAACATCCAAACATCATAACTCATCAATTCCTATCCTAAAAAGTTACTATCTTTAGTAATGTATGAACTATAGCATGTGTTCTTGAATTCCCAATGCTCACATCAACAATCTAACATCTAATCATCACCATGAACACATCCATAACATCAATTCATCACTAATTCAACATTGCATGCAAAATAAAGTTACTATTCTTAGTAACCTAAGAACATCGACATCAATTCACCAATCTCTTGTAAAATCAATGTAACCTAGCATCCATACAATCTATTAAACATCAAACCTTTATCAAACAATCACCATTCATCCATAATTCTACCAATTTTCGAATTAGGGTTTGCTTCAAGCCATACTTCATGATTAATCCACTAAAACTACACAATTCATGCATAATCAACGTTAACTAACATGTATACAATTTAATTAGGGTTTTCGAATTAGGGTTTGCTTCAAGCCATAGTTCATGATTGTAAAAATCTAACCTTTAAACGTGTTATAGCTTGCAATTGATGATTCCTAGTGTTGTATGCCTTGTAATCGAAGTGGGGAGGGGTTGAGAGGAGAGGTTACGGTCGAATGGGGTGGGGGGATTAGGGTTAGTGTGTTTTGTTTAGTTTTAATTTCCATATTTACCTTTTAAGCCCTTGTAATTTGTATTTTATAAAAACTAAGCTTTAAACTCTTTGTAAAGTGTTTTTAACTTAAAAATATAAAGATATAAACTAATGGAAATCATTATATATCCTATCTTTATAAAAACACAAGACATACGAATAAATAGGCACGTTTCCGCGTTACGCGATTAATTTTCTAATTAACCTTTTAAAAACATGCAAACACATAAACATAACACAATAATCACATAATCAATTAGATTCTCATTAATTTAACATGATTCATTATTATTAGGTCACCAACGTTAAACGACAACTAGTGTGTGTTTACGACACGTGTATGCAAGACTTAACGGAACTAACGGAGTTTGGTAACGGAAATTTACCGGATGTCACATTATCCCCATGTTGAAAGAATTTTCGTCCCGAAAATTGCGTTACATGGTGAGAGTGTTCCATCACTGGTCTACTGCATTGACACACAGAAAATCGAAATCGAGTGAGTTTTGAATGAGTTGTCACATCATCCCCATGTTGAAAGAAATTTCGTCCCGAAATTTAAATCAATACCTTCGTCTGCTGGCATTGTCTTCTCGAATAGGTGGGGGTACTTAAGCTTCATTTGGTCTTCTCGCTCCCATGTGAATTCCGGTCCACGTCGCGAATTCCAATAGATTTTGACAATAGGTATCTTGCTTTGCTTAAGTGTTTTCACCTCACGATCCATCACCTCAACTGGTTCTTCAATAAAACGTAATTTTTCATCCACTTGAACTTCTTCTAGTGGTACGACCATCGTTTCATCAGTTATGCACTTCTTTAAGTTTGATACGTGAAATACATCATGGATTCCATTTAGCGAATCAGGTAGGGCTAGTCGATAGGCCACTGGACCTATTCTTTCCACTATTTCAAATGGTCCAACGTACCTCGGGTTTAGCTTCCCCCGCTTGCCAAACCAAACTACGCCTTTCCATGGTGAAACTTTCAATAAAACCTTGTCACCAACCTCAAACTCTAAAGGTTTCCGTCTCTTATCAGCATAACTCTTTTGTCGGTTTCGCGCTGCCGCCATACGGTTCCGTATCTGTACAATCTTCTCGGTTGTCTCATGAATTAACTCGGGACCTGTTAGCTGGCTATCACCAATTTCCGCCCAGCAAACCGATGATCTACATTTTCTCCCATACAACGCTTCGAAAGGTGCTGCTTGTATGCTAGTATGATAACTGTTGTTATAAGAAAACTCCACCAATGGCAGGTGAATTTCCCACTTATTCCCGAAGTCAATTACACAAGCACGTAGCATATCCTCCAACGTCTGTATGGTACGCTCACTCTGGCCATCCGTTTGTGGGTGATAAGCGGTACTCATATCTAATCGTGTACCCAAAGATTTCTGCAATGACTGCCAGAAGTGTGACGTGAAACGAGCGTCGCGGTCAAAGATAATTGAGATCGGTACACCGTGTCTCGAAACAATCTCCTTGTGATACAGGTGGGTTAATTTTTCCATCTTGTCAGTTTCCTTTATTGCAAGAAAATGAGCAGATTTTGTTAATCGATCCACAATAACCCATATCGTGTCACAACCAGTACTAGTCCTGGGCAACTTGGTAATAAAATCCATGGAGATTTGTTCCCATTTCCACATTGGTATTTCGGGTTGCTGCAATAGTCCAGATGGTTTTTGGTATTCCACCTTTACCTTCGAGCAGGTCAAACACTTGCTCACATACGTAGCGACATCCGCTTTCATGTTAGGCCACCAATAGTGCGCCTTTAGATCATGATACATTTTGTCGGATCCAGGATGTATAGAATACTTAGATTTGTGTGCCTCACTCATAACCAAGTCTCTCAGATTTCCATAGACAGGCACCCAAAGTCTATCCATAAAATACCGAATTCCATCCTCTTTCATCACCAGCTGTTTATCCATTCCTCTCAACGACTCAGAACCAACATTTTCCGCTTTTAAAGTTTCTATCTGTGCCTCCTTGACTTGTTCGGGCAGTTGAGTACTGATAGTAAGCTGTAAAGCTCGCACTCGTCTGGGTTTAGCTGTTTCCTTCCGGCTTAAGGCATCAGCAACCACGTTCGCCTTTCCCGGATGATATTTAATAGCGCAATCATAGTCGTTTAGCAGTTCCACCCAACGTCGTTGCCTCATATTCAATTCCTTTTGCTCAAAGATATGTTGAAGACTCTTGTGATCGGTGTAGATAGTGCACTTGGTACCGTACAAGTAATGTCTCCAAATCTTTAAGGCAAAGACTACTGCACCCAACTCTAAGTCATGAGTAGTATAGTTCTTCTCATGAACTTTTAATTGTCTCGAGGCGTAGGCTATCACCTTTTCTCGCTGCATTAAGACACAACCCAATCCTTGAATGGATGCATCATAATACACCACGAAGTCATCCGTCCCCTCTGGCAGTGCTAGTATCGGCGCGGTAGAGAGTTTCTGCTTTAACGATTGAAAAGCCGATTCTTGACTCTCACCCCATTTGTATGTCGTCCCTTTGTGAGTCAAAGCTGTGAGAGGTTGTGCGATCTTAGAGAATCCCTCTATGAATCGTCGATAATAACCTGCTAATCCCAAAAATTGTCTTATCTCACTCGGCGTTTTGGGTGTGGTCCAGTTCTTTATCGCCTCAATTTGGCAGAATCAACATGTATCCCTTTCTCATTAACAATATGACCTAGAAATTGCACTTCCCGTATCCAAAAGTCACACTTAGAGTATTTGGCATACAGCTGTTCCTTTTTCAATAGCTCTAAGATCATTCGCAAGTGCTCCTCATGGTCTTCCTTGGTCCTGGAATATATCAGTATATCATCGATAAACACAATGACGAACTGATCGAGATAGGGTTTGCACACACGGTTCATGAGGTCCATGAACACAACAGGTGCATTTGTCAACCCAAAAGGCATGACCAAGAACTCATAATGACCGTAGCGGGTACGAAACGCGGTTTTGGAAATGTCTTCTTCGCGGACTCTGAGTTGATGATGGCCGGATCTCAAGTCAATCTTCGAATAATAACTTGATCCCTGGAGCTGGTCAAACAAGTCATCGATACGAGGTAGAGGGTATCGGTTCTTGACTGTTACTTTATTTAACTCCCTATAGTCGATACACATCTGAAATGTGCCATCCTTCTTCTTAACAAACAGGACAGGGGCACCCCAAGGTGATGTACTAGGTCGAATAAAGCCCTTATCTAATAGCTCCTGAAGTTGTGATGACAACTCCTGTAGTTCCTTCGGTGCTAATCGATAAGGTGCTCTAGCAATCGGGGCTGCGCCGGGAGTTAGCTCAATTTGGAATTCCACTTGACGATGAGGTGGTAATCCAGGAAGATCCTCTGGAAACACCTCTGGAAAGTCGCGCACTATGGGAATATCCTCTATTCTCCTTTCTTTCGCTTGCTTATCGGTTACAAGTGCTAGAATAGCCACACGACCCTTTCGTAGTAACTTTTGGGCTTTCATGAACGAGATAATGCCTATCACAGCACCACTTATATCACCTCGGACTGTAAGAATTTTGTCATCAACAGGAATTCGTATGTTCTTCTCATGACATATAACTTCCGCTTGCTTGCTAGAAAGCCAATCCATGCCTATCACAACATCAAAACTCCCCAGCGTAACAGGCATAAGATCTATAGCGAAAGTATGACCAGCAAGTTCTATCTTACAGTCTTTAAGGATATGCGTTACATGGATCTGTTTACAGTCAGCCAATTCTACGGTGTATTTAGATTCTAAGGTGGAGGGTATATCACTTAAAAGACTATAGAATTTTAAGGACACGAAACTCCTATCAGCTCCAGTATCGAATAGTACCGTAGCAAAGCAACCATTAATAGAGAATCTACCAGTAACAGTTGTAGGATCATTTAGAGCCTCACCTGAGCCAATGACGAAGGCTCTCCCTTTTGCTCCATCTTTGCTACCGCCATTACCATTACCATTTCCACTGTTGTTGTTGTTACCATTGTTGTTGTTGTTATTGTTGTTGTTGTTGTGTCCATTTCCGTTGTTGCCATTACCATTCCTCCTTAGTTGTGGGCAATTTCGCCTGTAGTGCCCTTCTTTTCCACATTCAAAACAACCCTTAGGAGTTTCCTGAGGTTGTTGTGTCCTCCTTACCAGCTCACCATGGCAATCCTTCGCAGCGTGTCCAATTTTACTATAACGCTGACACTTGAAGTTATCACATCTTCCCACATGATGATAGTTGCACCGAGTGCACTTCGGGTGTCTACCACTATAACCACTGGGCCCTTGATTATTTGCAGTCGTTTGGTGGAAGTTACGATTATTGTCGAACCTCCGTTGTTGCTGGACCGGCTGTTGTTGCTGCTGAGGTTGGGGTTGACCGCCAGAAGATGATGATGCTTTGGTATTGTTGGCACAATCCCACTTTCTCTTGTTATCGGGCACGCTTGCCACGACGCCCCGCTTCGGTAGACGTCCTTGTTCCATGCCTTGGTTAGTTAGCTTATGAGCTAACTGGATGGCTTGTTGTATGGTGGTTGGGTTGGAAGCAGTTACCATACTTTGAATTTCAGGTACTAGTCCCCGTATGTAATGCTCGATCCTTTTATGCATCTCATTCACCATTCCCGGGCATAGTGTTGCTAGTTCGTGAGTCCTGGTGGTGTAGGCCTCGATTTTCGAGCCCTGCATCTTCAGTTGCCGAAACTCTATCTCCAACTTCTGCACCTTATTGCGAGGACAGTACTCCTCGGTCATCATTGCTTTGAATTCAGCCCACGGTAGTCCATTAGCCAGTGCTTGCCCTAACATCTGGACTTGTGCATTCCAACAGGATAAGGCGGCACCCTCCAGGGTCCCGGTGGCATACTTCACCTGATCAGCAGGTGGGCAGTTGCATTTGGAGAATACGGACTCCGTCTTCTCGAACCAGCGCACTAGTCCCACAACACCTTCAGTACCGCTGTAGGTATGTGGCTTACAGTCCATGAAGGACTTATAAGTACACGCCGGTGAACCTGCTTTAACACAACAAATATTGATCAGACAACCTATACGGTTACACAGGATATTCAGTTTAACTTTCAATCATTGTTTACCTGCAGGCTCTCTCGCTTGGGCAGCAGCCACCGCTACCTGAATCAGGGCAGCTATCTCAGCAGGGGTCATGTTCACGGCACCACCGCCATGGTCTCCGGCGCCACGTCCACGTCCGCGCCCACGCCCACGTCCACGGGCGTCCATTTTTCACTTTACATTCGCAAATACAATAATGAGTAACATCAAACACATTTATCTCATTGAAGTATAGTAAACAATAAAGAAATAATAAATCATCACAACCACAACATTCATAACAAAAATAATAACCAAAATAAATAAATTGCAAATGAGTCATAATGTATTCATCAGTGTCAAAATTTAAGTTTGTCGTTCGAGTGGGGAAACAACCCTTCCCACATAGGTTTCAAAGAAAACACTACGTAGTCTAAGTCATATAAGAAAAACAATTGACAATATCTCACCCATCACTGTCATCTTCCATCTCCTCCGGTTCCTCCTCCTCGGGTTCCTCCTCGGGTTCCTCATCCTCAGGGTCTACTGCAGGAGCAGGAGCTATAGCAATCTGAAGTGCTGCCACCTGACCTTCCAAGGTAGCAATCCTATCATCAGCCACTGCATCCCTCTGTTCGCGAGCAGCCACGCGTCCTCTGAGTGCTATGATCCCATCTTCCATTTGATAACACCCGTTTAGGGTCTTTCCATGGCGCTCCTCGAGTTCATCCACCTTATGCCGTAGTTTGTACACCTCGGTCTGCAGTGTACAAACGTCACTCGTGAGTCGCCTGACTCGATGCTGCTCTGTATCCAGTGCTGCCACCAATGCAGCAATCAACTGCTCATTGGACTGCACCGTCCGGGGAAGTGAAGGCATTGCTTGATCAGAGTTACTTCTCGTTCTGGGTCTCGGGTCAGGTACGCGTTCCCTATACATGATGTGATTAACAAACCAAGGGTAAAAACTCCAGTCCCTTGGGGGGTCACGCTTCATCAACGCAAAAGGTTGATCCCAATCAAACTCCCTCGAGGATAATCTAAACGAGGCCAGTCGAGTCCATCATCAGGTACAGGTGCGGGAGGTGGGGACTCGGATCGTGCAGGTGATGCAGGTCGTTTACCAGGAGCTCTTGATGACGATGCCATGCTGCAGATAGTGTGACGTGTATGCCAATGAGTATACAGTAGATGAAAATAAAGTACAGGTAACTAACTAACTGTGTGCGGTTATAGTCTAGTGTGTATGCAACCTAGTTCCCTATAACCAATGGCTCTGATACCAATCTGTCACACCCTCAAAATCCACGTGCGGAGTTTTACCGCGAGGCGTGTGAACAAACCAGGATCACAGTCAATAGTTACTCAGGACGACTCTATATGCCATGATTAAAAATTAAACAACCAAAGTACAACTTTAAATTGTGCGGAAGCGTTTTGAAAACAACCCAAAGAAATAAAAGTATAACTATGGCAAAACATGTGCCAACCCAAAAGAGTAAACAATAGTCAGTAAAATGCTAAAATGTCTTGAAGACCGAGTCTTAGAATGCAAGTGAACCATGTTGTGCTCCTATGGGAAGCAAGCTAATGACCTGAGAATAGCATAATAAAATGTCAACACAATGGTTGGTGAGTTCAAGAGTTGATATTCAAACATAAACAGTTTAATAATAGAGATATACTAGTAGTGCATTCTAACAGATAGCTAGTCCATTAACAATAAATATTAATGCGTAGTGATTTCGCAATTGAAGCTGACTGTGTTACATTGTTGCCTCCTGTCACGACTCAACAGGTCGTGACATTGTTCAATAGGACAAATTGCACCCGGTTGACCTCAAGTCACACAGGTGGGGCTCGTCAGACCCAGTAGTACTACCCAAGTTTCCCCGCTAATTAATATTAACAATTCGAAAGTGTGAGGACTTTCCCATGATAAACAGTACTATATTAATATTATGCACAACTAAAATATATGTAAAGCGTTTGTAGTTTTACCAGTATGCTATCTCCCCCAAAAGAGATTAAGTAAAGGGTGGGGCATGAACTCACCTGGTATGCGTATAGATACTTAGAGTTTGACTTGACTGACAGAGTGGATAGACAACCCTCAGAGGTTACCTAGATCATATAAGTATATGAATACGTGCAATAGGGAACATGTGAAACCCTAAGTACACTTCAACCAAAGACTCAAGGTTTCAGAAAAAAAATACATTTGACCCAGTTGACCTGTTTGACCCGTTGGTGACTTTATGTGTTATAAACCATTTAATCAACCATACACATATATCATACAAGTTTAACATTCAAATGGTTCATGAGTATGCTACATTATCCAGGTGTATCACATAGATCATCATACAACCAAGTATGATACAAGTCATGCGAATCTAGAACATTAACATGTCTACTAGTTATAACATAATTAACATGTCACACAAAGATCAAATCATGCACCTCATGCCATGTGAAGCCACTCACGACTTCACACCCTAAACCCTGCCAATCCTACTAAGTAGGGGCCTCAGATTCGCACGCATGTATGATGATCACATTCACTAACCATTTTCATACATTCAACATGCATCACAACAATCAATTTCCAATCCCAAGCAAGATATCTTAACTACTAATCCACATCAATATCATACATGCTCATCAAAGTCCTAACACCACCCATGATTATCCAAACATCTCATACAACAATATTAACATGTTCCAACCACATTAGAACTCATCTATGAACTTACTAACATGCTCCTAACATCTCAAACATGATCAAACTATCATCTTTCACATTTTGCATAAATAAAGTTTCTCTTTTGGGAAAGCACATCCGAAAGTCTATCAAACATCCTATACATTCATGAATTCATTAATAATATACCAATTCAAGTTCATATCAACATCTAAGCATGATCAACAACATCCAAACATCATAACTCATCAATTCCTATCCTAAAAAGTTACTATCTTTAGTAATTTATGAACTATAGCATGTGTTCTTGAATTCCCAATGCTCACATCAACAATCTAACATCTAATCATCACCATGAACACATCCATAACATCAATTCATCACTAATTCAACATTACATGCAAAATAAAGTTACTATTCTTAGTAACCTAAGAACATCAACATCAATTCACCAATCTCTTGTAAAATCAATGTAACCTAGCATCCATACAATCTATTAAACATCAAACATTCATCAAACAATCACCATTCATCCATAATTCTACCAATTTTCGAATTAGGGTTTGCTTCAAGCCATAGTTCATGATTAATCCACTAAAACTACACAATTCATGCATAATCAACGTTAACTAACATGTATACAATCTAACTAACGTACTAACACCAACAACTAACATCAATTTCGACCCCATGAAGACCCACAAACGAATTAGGGTTCGGCCACCATGAACAACCCACAAAACTTGTAAAAATCTAACCTTTAAACGTGTTATAGCTTGCAATTGATGATTCCTACGTGTTGTATGCCTTGTAATCGAACCAAAATCGCAGATTCTTGCTTGTTCTAGGCTGATTTCGAAGTGGGGAGGGGTTGAGAGGAGAGGTTACGGCCGAATGGGGTGGGGGGATTAGGGTTAGTGTGTTTTGTTTAGTTTTAATTTCCATATTTACCCTTTAAGCCCTTGTAATTTGTATTTTATAAAAACTAAGCTTTAAACTCTTTGTAAAGTGTTATTAACTTAATAATATAACGATATAAACTAATGGAAATCATTATATATCTTATCTTTATAAAAACACAAGACATACGAATAAATAGGCACGTTTCCGCGTTACGCGATTAATTTTCTAATTAACATTTTAAAAACATGCAAACACATAAACATAACACAATAATCACATAATCAATTAGATTCTCATTAATTTAACATTATTCATTATTATTAGGTCACCAACATTAAACGACAACTAGTGTGTGTCTACGACACGTGTATGCAAGACTTAACGGAACTAACGGAGTTTGGTAACAGAAATTTACCGGATGTCACACGCTGCTCACCGATGGGTGAGAGAAATGGAGGCTGTTCTCGACATCAGTAAGTGCCGGGAAGATTAGAAGGTGAAGTTTACCACTCATTCATTTGTGGACTTGGCACTATGCTGGTTAGACAACATTGTCCAAGCTGAGGGTAACCGGGCACTCGGGAGAATGAGATGGCCCGAACTGAAGAAGATGGTGATTGAGGAGTTCTGTCCTCACAGGGAGATGGATAAGATAGAGAGGGAGTTCTTGCAGCTGGAGGCGGGACCCATGACACACCAGCAATACACCACCAAATTCAATGAAATGGCACGATTGGTGCCGGATCAGGTGACGCCTCTGTCTCGGAAGATCAAGAGGTACATTCAGGGCTTACCGGTGTATGTTCACAGGCATATGATCGCCGCCTGGCCAAGTACTTTTAGGTCGGCGGTCGATTTGGCCGGAAGGCTATATGATGAGCGGGAGGTGGTGGTGACAGAAGCGAATAAGAAGGGCGGTGGTTATCAGAACTGGAACGGGAAAAGGTTTGGTCGGGGTGATGCCTCGACGGGTAACAAAAAGGCACGGGTGGATGACCGCCGCATGGCCACACCTGGAGCAGGATCGAGGAGGTGTGGCAAGTGTGGAAAGGAGCATGCGGGAGAATGTACGCTGGGTTTGAATGTGTGCTTCAAGTGTGGGAAGACAGGGCATATGGCAAAGGATTGCCTTGCTGGCAAATGTTTTAACTGTAGGGAAACTGGTCATATGAGCAGGGATTGTAAGAAGCCGAGGGCTGAGGGTTCCGGGGCGAGGAGGACGGGAGGTGAAGGACCGAGGGCGAGCGCCAGGGCATTCACCATGACACATGAGGAAGCTAGGACGGACCCTGATGTTGTGTCCGGTACGTTTCTAGTGAACTAAACTTTAGCTTCTGTGTTATTTGATTCTGGTGCTAGTAAGAGTTTTATTTCTTCTGCTTTCTGTGCTAAGCTGCCTGTTAGTAGTAGACGTGTTGATGTGCCCTTTGATGTAGAAACTGCCATAGGTAAGTCTACCAGGATTTATGAGATGATAGAGAACTGTGATGTGGAAGTTGAGGGTCATAAGTTTCCTGTTAGACCGTTCGTGATGACCTTAGGTGGTTTTGATTTGATTTTTGGGATGGATTGGTTGGCGGAATTCGAGGCGAACATCCTGTGTCGGAAGAAGATGATTCGGTTGACAGCGCCTGACAGGAGTTCGGTGACGGTTTATGGTGATCGGGTCACGATGATTCCGAAAGTAATTTCGATGGAGGTGGCGGGAAAGTGTATGAGGCGTGGATGTAGTGCCTACTTGGCCTATGTAAAGGATGAGGATACGCCAACACCACAACTAGCTGATGTACCGGTTTTGTGTGACTTTCCAGACGTGTTCCCAGAAGACTTATCAGGAGTGCCACCTGACAGAGAGATTGAATTTCAGATTGATCTAATACCGGGTGCCCTACCTGTCGCCAAGGCACCGTATCGGCTGGCTCCGACGGAGATGAAGGAATTGATGGAGCAGTTGCAGGAGCTGCTTGATAAGGGGTTCATTAGACCGAGTATCTCTCCTTGGGGTGCTCCGGTCCTGTTTGTAAAGAAGAAGGACGGTAGTATGAGGATGTACATTGACTACCGCGAGCTAAACAAGTTGACGGTGAAGAACCGATACCCCTTACCGAGGATAGATGATTTGTTCGATCAGCTTTAGGGTGCCAGTTGGTTTTCAAGGATAGATCTTCGATCTGGCTACCATCAGTTGAAGGTGAAGGAACAACATATCCCTAAAACAGCTTTCCGTACGCGCTATGGTCACTACGAGTGTCTTGTCATTTCCTTTGGTTTGACCAACGCGCCAGCTGTTTTTATGGATTTGATGAACCGTGTGTGTCGGCCGATGCTGGATAAATCAGTGATTGTGTTTATTGATGATATCCTGATTTATTCGAGGAGTGAGATTGAGCATGCCGGTCACATTCGGGAGGTTCTGGAGATGCTGAGGAGGGAGAAGTTGTATGCTAAATTCTCCAAGTGTGCGTTCTGGTTGCGCGAAGTTCAGTTCTTCGGTCATGTGGTGAATCCGACGGGATTATGGTGGACCCGGCGAAAGTGGAGGCGGTTATGCAATGGAAGTCGCCAAAGACGCCATCCGAGATTCGTAGTTTCTTGAGTTTGGCGGGCTACTATAGAAGATTTATCCAAGACTTCTCTAAGATTGCTTCTCCACTAACCAAGTTGACCCGAAAAGATGTAAAGTTCGCATGGGGTCAAGCTCAAGAGAAGGCGTTTGAAGAATTGAAGGCGAGGTTGACACAAGCTCCTGTTCTGTCATTACCCGATGGAAGCGAAGATCTGGTGGTTTATTCTGATGCTTCCTACTTGGGGCTAGGGTGCGTGTTGATGCAGAGGGGAAAGGTTATAGCCTATGCATCCAGACAGTTGAAGGTTCATGAGGTCAATTATCCTACTCATGACTTGGAGCTGGCAACCGTGGTCTTTGCGCTAAAGATTTGGAGGCACTATCTTTAAGGGACGAAGTGCACCATCTTCACTGACCACAAGAGCTTGAAGTACTTCTTCGAGCAGAAGGATCTGAAAATGAGGCAGAGACGATGGTTGGAACTTATAAAGGATTATGATTGTGAGATCCACTACCATCCTGGCAAGGCAAATATAGTGGATGCCCTTAGCCGGAAAGAAAGGCCCGAGCCGATTCGGGTGAAAGTATATCAACTGATCATGACCTCTGATGTAATGAAGCAAGTTAAAGAGTTTCAAGACGAGGCATTGAAAGAAGATCATCTTAACTCTGAAATAATGAGAGGTCTGGTTGGGGAATTGGGTGAAAACACACTCAGTGTTAGAACCCGATTCGGTCGTCTGTGGATTCCTCGTTTTAGGGATCTACGGGTGAAGATAATGGATGAAGCCCACAAGACTCGATAATCCATTCACTCAGGTGCCACGAAAATGTACCATGATATGAAGAAGGATTATTGGTGGCCGGGTATAGAGCGCGACGTGGTGGAGTATGTGAGTAAGTGCCTTACTTGCTTACAGGTGAAGGCCGAGCATCAGAAGCCGTATGGAAAGATCCAACCTTTGGATATACCGGAATGGAAGTGGGAGCACATCACTATGGATTTCATTACGAAGCTGCCACGTACCCCGAAAGGGTATGATGCCATATGGGTGATAGTTGACCGTTTGACGAAGAGTGCTCACTTTGTACCGATCCGCGAGACATATTCATCTGAGAGGTTGGCTGATCTGTTCATCAGGGAAATTGTAACTCGTCATAGTGTGCCGGTGTCTATCGTGTCGGATCGCGACACTCGGTTTACATCTAAATTTTGGAAGAAATTCCACGACGCTATGGGGACGAGGTTACATATCAGCTCGGCTTATCATCTCCAGACTGATGGTCAGTCAGAAAGGACCATTCAGACACTGGAAGACATGCTTCGGGCATGTGTGATTGATTTTGGTGGAAGTTGGGATGACCACCTAGCCGAATTCTCATACAACAACAACTATCATGCCAGCATTGGTATGCCTCCATATGAGATGATATATGGTAGGATATGCAGAACACCCGTTTGTTGGGGTGATATTGGTTAGAAGGAATTGAGGAGCGTCGAGGTAATCGAGGCTACGACTGAGAAGCTTGAGAAGATTAAAGCCTTCATGAAGGCAGCCAAAGACAGACAGAAGTCGTATGCTGATAAACGACGCAGGCCGATTGAGTTCCAGGTGGGTGACCGGGTTATGTTGAAGGTCTCACCTTGGAAGGGTATCATTCGCTTTTGAAAGCGGGGTAAGTTGAGCCCAAGGTATATAGGCCCTTTCTGAATCATCGCTCGAGTAGGAGAGGTGCCATATAGACTGGAGTTACCGGATGAGTTTAGTGGAATTCACCCGACATTCCATGTATATCATCTAAGGAAGTGCTTAGCTGATGAAGATATGATTGTTCCATTGGAGGATATCGAAGTAGACGAACGGCTCAATTATGTGGAGCAACCAGTGGCAATCATCGATCGGAAAGAGAAAAGGTTGAGAAATAACGTGGTTCCTCTTGTGCGTGTACAGTGGAAGTACAGGAAGGGATCTGAGTCAACGTGGGAGACTGAGGATGAAATGAGACAGCATTATCCACGTTTGTTTGAAGAATAACAGGTTTCGGGGACGAAACCTATTTAATGGGAGTGGACTTGTAACACCGGGTTATTTACTATTTCGAAGCCGACAAAGGAAGAAAAAGAAATAAAGTCCAAAGTTGAGGGACCAAACTCGCCAACGAAAGAAAGTCGGGCGAGTGGGAGTATATAAGGGAGAGGGCAGCCCTTACCCTCTCCCCCACACTCACATTTTTAGCTATCAAAGAGAGGAGAAGAGAGAAAGGAAGAAAAGAGGAAGAAAGGGTCGGTTCGGGTGGTTCGAGTGGCCAAAATTATCGTGTAGCAAGCCAAATCGAAGCCCTTGTCGTTGTGCTTGTTTGTATGAGTTCTAGGACCCCACTTTTACTTGTTTTCAACCGATTTTGGGGCTAGAAAGCATCAAAACCCGATTTTGTATGTGTATGTGTTTGACCCATTTGGGTGTGTTACGTGTGATGTGTTTAGAGCATGTTTCCGGGATTGTATGTGCTTGTATGGTGTTGTGGTATACATTCTTAAGGTCTAGGATTGTTGATTTAGGCTTAGAATGGGTTTGGATGAGCTTGGAGGCCGAATATGGCAGATTGGGTTCGGGATGAACTCCATTCTGCATCAGCTAGGGTTATGCGACCGAATGAAGGCCATACGGCCGAATGAGAGGCGATTGAGGTTCATTCGCACGATTGGGATTCATTCGCACCATTGAGGGTTCAATCGTACGACTAAGTGTTCATTCGCACGATTGGGAGTCCAGTCGCATGGGGATTCATACGACTGAGGGTCCAGTCGCATGAGTCCATTCGCATGAGGTCAGTCGCATAGGTGCTCATTTGCATTAGTCCGATCCGCATGAGGTCCATACGCACAACTGGATGTCCATTCGCATAGATGTTCATCCGCATGAGTCCAATCGCATGATGTTCAGTAGCATGGAGGCCATGCGACTGAAGGATATCCATACGCATGAATAGAGCTGTTGCACCCGAAGGAAAGTGTAGTTCGACTTCTGACTTTCGAGGGAAAGCACAGATGTAAGTTTTGATGTGAAGGTTCCCGTAAGAGCATGTAAGAGGATTATATGACCTTAGAAAGTATGTTGGGCATGGTGATGATGATGTTGCATGTTTATGCATGTTATGTATGTATGATGTTGCCCTGTATGATGATGATGATGTCCGTGTATGATATGTTCCTTATTATGATGATGTTTATCTTTCCTGTGGCTTTACGTGTTATGATAATGAATGAAATGAAGTATTATGTAACGTAAAGTGGAAAGAAATGAAAAGTCTTGCATGTATCGGATATCGGGTCCTTCTTTGTGATCGACCATTTATGTAGAACCACTACCGCTTACCTCTAGTACTGCGGCATACGCTCAGCTGTTCAATTATTCACTTCGGCCCAGTAGCTAAATTGTTCGGGGTGTAGCATATGGTATTTGTACGGAGGATATCCGATGCGCAAGTAAAGTTATATTGAACGAATGAATGGATGAATGAAGGAGATAATAAAGATATTATCTATGTGTACGTATGATGTGTGATCATGCAAAAGTAACGAACGGTTTTATATGAAAGAAAAGTATGTTTTATTATAAAACTAGAACTCACTCAGCAACGCTGACTTTTTATTATGCTTTCCAGTTGGCAGGTAGCGATTACTGAGGATGGCACTGCAAGGCTACTCGGCTCTTTTGGGATGGCATCAATTTATAATGCTTTTGTGATGTAATGCAAACATGTATTTTGTTATCGGATAGTGATGTATTATTTGGCAAAAGTGTTTATAATGAAATGAGATGTCATTTTTGAATGTTTCCGCTGCAATATTTTCCTAAGGCAAATGTAATTATATGTTTTATGTGCGATGAGGATCCAACTGTAGGCGTCCCGGAAACGGGGCCTTACACTTCATTTGGTCATCTCGTTCCCACGTGAATTCCGATCCACGTCACGAATTCCAACAAACTTTGACCATGGGTATCTTGCTTTGCTTAAGTGTTTTCACCTCATGGTCCATCACCTCGACTGGTTCTTCAATAAAGCGTGATTGTTCATCCACTGGAACTTCTTCTAGTGGTACGACCATTGTTTCATCAGTTAGACACTTCTTTAGGTTCGACACGTGAAATACATCGTGGATTCCACTTAGCGAATCAGGTAGAGCTAGTCGATAGGCCACTAGACCTATTCTTTCCACTATTTCAAATGGTCCAACGTACCTCGGATTTAGCTTTCCTCGCTTTCCAAACCGAACTACGCCTTTCCATGGTGAGACCTTCAATAAAAACTTGTCACCAACCTGAAACTCTAAAGGTTTCCAGCTCCTGTCAGCATAACTCTTCTGTCTGTCTCGTGCTGCAGCCATACGGTTTCGTATCTGCTCAATCTTCTCGGTTGTCTCATGAATTAAATCGGGACCAGTCAGTTGACTATCACCAATTTCCTCCCAGCAAACTGGTGATCAACATTTTCTCCCATACAACGCCTCGAAAGGTGCTGCCTTTATGCTAGTATGATAACTGTTGTTATAAGAAAACTCAACCAATGGCAGGTGAATTTCCCACTTATTCCCGAAGTCAATCACACAAGCACGTAGCATATCCTCCAACGTCTGTATGGTACGCTCACTCTGGCCATCCATCTGTGGATGATAAACAGTACTCATATCCAATCGTGTACCCAAAGATTTCTATAGTGATTGCCAGAAATATGACGTGAAACGAGCGTCGCGGTCAGAAATAATTGAGATCGGTACACCGTGTCTCGAAACGATCTCTTTAAGGTACAGTCGGGTTAATTTCTCCATCTTGTCAGTTTCCTTAATTGCAAGGAAATGAACAGACTTTGTCAATCGATCCACGATAACCCATATCGTGTCACAACTAGCATTAGTCCGGGGAACTTGGTAATAAAATCCATGGAGATTTGTTCACATTTCCACATTGGTATCTCGGGTTGTTGCAACAGTCCGGATGGTTTTTGGTATTCCACCTTTACTTTCGAGCAGGTCAAACACTTGCTCACATACGTAGCTACATCCGCCTTCATGTTAGGCCACCAGTAGTGCGCCTTTAGGTCATGGTACATCTTGTCGGATCCAGGATATATAGAATACTTAGATTTGTGTGCCTCACTCATAACTAAATCCCTTAGATTTCCATAGACAGACACCCAAAGTCTATCCATGAAGTACCAAATTCCATCCTCTTTCACCACTAGTTGTTTATCCATTCCCCTTAACGACTCGGAACCATCATTTTCCGCTTTTAAGGCTTCTACTTGTGCCTCCTTAACTTGTTCAGGCAGTTGAGTACTGATAGTAAGCTGTAAAGCTCGCACCCGTCTGGGTTTAGCTATTTCCTTCCGGCTTAAGGCATCGGCAACCACGTTCGCCATTTTCTCGGATGATACTTGATAGCGCAATCATAATCGTTTAGTAGCTCCACCCAACGTCGTTGCCTCATATTCAACTCTTTTTGCTCGAAGATATGTTGCAGACTCTTGTGATCGGTGTAGATAATGCACTTAGTACCGTACAAGTAATGTCTCCAAATCTTTAAGGCAAAAACCACTGCACCTAATTCTAAGTCATGGGTGGTATACTTCTTCTCGTGAACCTTTAGTTGTCTCGAGGCGTAGGCTATCACCTTTTCTCGTTGCATCAAGACACAACCCAATCCTTGAATGGATGCATCACAATACACCACGAAATCATCCGTTCCCCCTGGCAGTGCCAATATCGGTGCACTACAGAGTTTCTGTTTTAACAATTGAAAAGCCGATTCTTGGCTCTCACTCCATTTGTATGTCGTTCCTTTGTGAGTCAAGGTTGTGTGAGGTTGTGCGATCTTAGAGAATCCCTCTATCAATCGTCGGTAATATCCTGCTAATCCCAGAATTTGCCTTATCTCGCTCGGCGTTTTGGGTATAGTCTAATTCTTTATCGCCTCAATCTTGGCAGGATCAACATGTATCCCTTTCTCATTAACAATATGACCTAGAAATTGCACTTCTCGTATCGAAAAGTCACACTTAGAGAATTTGGCATACAACTGCTCATTTTTCAATAGTTCTAAGATCATTCGTAAGTGCTCTTCATGATCCTCCTTGGTCCTAGAATATATCACTATATCATCGATAAACACAATGACGAACTGATCGAGATAGGGTTTGCACACACGGTTCATGAGGTCCATGAACACAGCAGGTGCATTAGTCAACCCAAAAGGCATGACCAAGAACTCATAATGACCATAACGAGTACGAAACGCAGTTTTGGGGATGTCTTCTTCTCGGACTCTAAGTTGATGATAACCGGATCTCAAGTCAATCTTCGAATAATAGCTTGATACCTGAAGCTGATCAAACAAGTCGTCGATACGAGGTAAAGAGTATTGGTTCTTGACTGTTACTTTGTTTAACTCCCTATAATTGATACACATCCGGAATGTGCCATCCTTCTTCTTAACAAAAAGAACAAGAGCTCCGAAGGTGATGTGCTAGGTCGAATAAAGCCCTTATCTAAAAGCTCCTAAAGTTGTGATGACACTCTTGTAGTTCGTTCGGTGCTAATCGATAAGGTACCCTAGCAATCAGGGCTGCGCCGGGAGTCAACTCGATTTGAAATTACACTTGGCGGTGAGGTGGTAATCTAGAAAGATCCTCTAGAAACACCTCTGGAATGTCACGCACTATGGGAATGTCCTCCATTCTCCTTTCTTTCGCTTGCTTATCGGTGACGAGTGCTAGAATAGCCAAACGACCTTTTCGCAACAACTTTTGGGATTTCATGTATAAGATGATGCCTATCACAGCACCACTCCTATCACCTCTGACTGTAAGGTTTTCATCACCAACAGGAGTTTGTATGATCTTCTCATGACATTGACTTTCGCTTGCTTACTAGAGAGCCAATCCATTCCTATCACTACATCAAAACTCCCCAGCGTAACAGGCATAAGATCTATAGCGAAAGTATGACCAGCAAGCTCTATGGTACAATCTCTAAGGATATGCGTTACATGGATCTGTTGTGCCGTCGGCCAATTCTATGGTGTATCTAGATTCTGAGATGGAGGGTATATCACTTAAAAGACTACAGAACTTTAAGGACATAAAGCTCCTATCGGCTCCAGTATCGAATAGTACCGTAGCAAAAAACCCATTAACAGAAAACCTACCAGTAAGAGTTGTGGGGTGTCGTTTAGAGCCTCACCTGAGCCAATGACGAAGGCTCTCCCTTTTGCTCCATCGTTGTTGCCCACATTACCAGTACCATTGCCATCATTGTTGTTGTTACCGTGGTTGTTGTTGGTGTGGCCATTGCCGTTATTGCCATTACCATTTTTCATCAGTTGTGGGCAGTTTCGCCTGTAATGCCATTCCTTCCCACATTCAAAATAACCTTTGGGAGTCTCCTGGGGTTGTTGTGGCTTCCTTAACAGTTCACCACGACAATTCTTAGCAGCGTGTCCAATCTTACCACAGCGTTGACACTTGAAATTATCACACCTCCCACATGATGGTAGTTACACCGAGTGCACTTCGGATGTTTACCACCATAACCACTGGGTCTTGACTGTTTGAAGCTGTCTGGTTGAAGTTGCAGTTATTATCGAACCTCTGTTGTTGTTGCTGAACTGGCTGTTAGTGTTGTTGAGATTGGGGTTGACCGCTGGATGATGATGATTTGGTGTTGTTGGAAGTATCTCGCTTCCTCTTGTGTCGGGCATGGCTTGCCACAGCGCCCCGCTTAGGTAAACGTCCTTGCTCCACTGCTTGATCAGTTAGCTTATGAGCTAACTGGATGGCTTGCTGAATCGTGGCCGGGCTGGAAGCAGTCACCATGCTTTGAATTTCAGGTACTAATCCCCGTATGTAATGCTCAACCCTCGTGTGCACTTCGTTCACCATCCCCGGGCATAGGGTGGCTAGTTCATGGGTTCGGGTGGTGTAGGCCTCGATTTCCGAGCCCTGCATCTTAAGTTGCCAGAACTCCATCTCCAGCTATTGTACTTCATTTCAAGGACAGTACTCCTCAGTCATCATCTCCTTGAATTCAGTCTAGGGAATCCCATTTGCCATCGCTTGTCCTAGCATCTGAACTTGCGCGTTCCACCAGGATAGAGCGGCACCTTCCAGAGTTTCGGTAAATATTTCACCTGATCAATAGGTGGGCAGTTACATTTGGAGAAAACAGACTCTGTCTTCTCAAACCATCGTACGAGTCCTATAGCCCCTTCAGTACCGCTGTAGGTGAGTGGTTTACAGTCCATAAAGGACTTATAGGTACACACCGGTGGTCCTGTTTTAACACACACATACATTGATCCGATATCCTATACGATTATTCACGATATTTGATTTAGCTTTCTATCATCGTTTACCTGCTGGCTGTCCGTCTGGGCAGCAGCCACCGCTGCCTGAACACCTTGCTCGTTTATCAGGGCAGCTAATTCAGCAGGGGTCATTGTTTATAGCACACACCGCCATGGTGTCCGACGCCACGTCCACGTCCGCGCCCATGCCCGTCCACGTCCACGGGCGTCCATTTTTCACTTTACATTCACAAATACAATAATGAGTAATATCGAGCACATTTATCCCATTGAAGTACAGTAAACAGTAAGGAATAATGAATCATCACAACCACATCAATCATAACAAAAATGATAACCAGGATAAATAAATTGTAAATGAGTCACAATGTATTCACCAATGTCATAATTTAAGTTTGTGTTCGGTTGGGGAAACAACCCTTCCCACATATGTTTCAAAAGAGAGAAACACTACATAGTCCAAGTCATATAAAGGAAATCAATTGACGACATCCGACCCATCACTGTCATCTTCCGTCTCCACCGGTTCCTCCTCCCCGGGTTCCTCCTCGGGATCCTCATCCCCAGGGTCCTCTGCAGGAGAAGGAGCTATGACAATCTGAAGTGCTGCCAATTGGGCTTCTAAGGTAGCAATTCTCTTATCGGCTACCATATCGCTGTTACGAATATCCTATAATTATAAAATATATTAAAAAAAAACACAACCTCTGGTGGTCCCACCCTCGAGTCTCCCTTCGCTCCTCGAGTAAGTGCCTATCCCTTTGATGTCGTAGTTTGTACACCTCGTGCTGCAGTGTACAAACATCACCCGTGAGTCGCCTGACTCGTTGCTGCTCAGTATCCAGTGCAGCCACCAGTGCAGCAATCATTTGCTCATTGGACTGCACCGTCCGTGGGAGTGAAGGCATTGGCTGATCAGCGTTGCTCCTAGTCCTGGGCCTCGGGACAGGTACGCGCTCCCTATACATTATGTGATCAACGAACTTGGGGTAGAAACTCCAGTCTCGTGGGGGGTCACGCTCCATCAATGCAAAAGGTTGATCCCAATCAATCTCCCCTCGAGGATAAGCTAGACGGGGCCAGTCGGGTCCATTGTCGGGTACAGGTGCGGGAGGTGGGGACTCAGATCGTGTAGGTGATGCCGGTCGCTTACCCGGAGTTCTCGATGACGATGCCATGCTGCAGAGGGTGTGATGTGTATGCCAATGAGTATGCAGTAGAGGAAATAAGGAACAGGTAACTAACTAACTGTGTGCGGTTATAGTCTAGTGTGTATGTAACCTAGTTCCCTATAACCAATGGCTCTGATACCAATCTGTCACACCCTCAAAATCCACGTGCGGGGTTTTACCGCGAGGCGTGTGAACAAACCAGGATCACAGTCAATAGTTACTCAGAACGACTCTATATGCCACATTTAAGATAAAACCAACCAAAGTTCAAACTTTAAAACCATGCGGAAGCGTTTTGCAAAAACAAGACAAACCCAAGGTAAATGAATGCATAATATGGCAAACACGCGCCATCCCAATGTTTAAAACCCATATATAAAAGATAAACAATTTGTCTATGAAATAAAGCCTTAGGATGCATGCTGGACCCGTGTTGTGCTCCTATTGGCAAGCCGAGTTAACGACCTGAGAATAGCATACTAAAAATGTCAACACAATGGTTGGTGAGTTCAAGAGTTGACGTTCAAATATAACAATTTAACAGTTGTGATAATAAGTAGTGTATTGTAACAGATAGCTAATCTATTAACAATAAATATTAATTCATAGTGATTTCGCAATTGAAGCTGACTGTGATAAGTTGTGTTCCTCCTGTCACGACTTATCAGGTCGTGACAATGTTCATTAGGACAAATTGCACCCGGTTGACCTCGAGTCACACAGGTGGGGCTCGTCAGACCCAGTAGTACTACCCAAGTTTCCCCGCTATTCAATATTAACAATTCGAAAGTGTGAGGACTTTTCCATGATAAACAACACTATATTAATATTATACACAACTTAAATATATAAAGCGTTTGTAAATTACCAGTATGCTATCTCCCCCAAAAGAGATTAAGTAAAGAGTGGGGCATGAACTCACCTGATATGCGTAACAAATACTTAGGGTTTACTTGGAAGAAAGAGTGGACAGACAACCTTCAGAGGTTACCTAGATCATGTAAGTACATAAGTACGTGTAAACAGAGAACATGTGGAACCCTAAGCACACCACAACCAAAGACTCAAGGTTTCAGAAAAAACAAACACGTTTGACCCAGTTGACCGTTTGTGACATCATGAGTTATAATTCAATTAAGCAAACGTGAACATATAACATACATGGTTAACATTCAAATGGATCACATGAGGTGCTACATTACCCAATGCATTACTTAGATCATCATACCACTAAATATCATACAAGTCATGCGAACCTAAAACATTAACATGCCCACCAGTTATAACATAACTAACATGCCACCACAAGATCAAATCACGCACTACATGCCATGTGAAGCCACTCACGACTTCACATCCTAAACCCTTCAATCCTACTAAGTAGGGGCCTCAGATTCGCACGCGTGTATGATGATCACAATCATATTCATTACATTCAACACACACCACAATGATCAATTTCCATACAACTCAAATAACACGTTCTATCACATTAGACAACCACAATAAACACTCTAGCCTGATCTTAACACCAAAACATGTCCAACTCATAATATCCAACGTACATCGAAATAAAGTTTCCCTTTTGGGAAAGTAATACTCAAAAGTGATCTACCATCCCTAACAATCACAATTCATCATTACATACCTAATCAAGTTCATAACATAACTAGGCATGATCAACAACACCCAACTAATATAATCATCAATTCATATCCCAAAAAGTTACTATCTTTAGTAATGGATGGATTCTAACATGTGTTCTTGAACTCCCATAGTTCACAACAACAATCTAGTATCTAAACATCATCATAAACATATCCATAACATCCATTCATCCCTAATTCAACATTCTTGACAAAACAAAGTTACTATTATTAGTAACCTATGAGCACAACCTTAATTCATCAATTTCTTACAAGATCAATGTAATCTAGCACTCACCCAACCAAAATAACACCATATAATCATCTAACAATCATGAACTTTATATAATCAACATCAATTTTCAAATTAGAGTTCATCATGAATCAAAGTTCATGAACAATTCATCAAAAACATATCATTCTTGCATAATCGACGTTAAACAACATGTATACTATATAACTAACATACTAGCATCATCAAACAACAACAACTTCAACATTTTTTAACCCAAATCCAAAATTAGGGTTCGGCCATATCAAGAAAACCCATAAAACTTTTAAAATTCTAACCTTTTCAGTGTATTATCTTGCAAATGATGATTCTAACATGTTCTATAGCTTGAGATCGACCAAAACCGTAGCAAAATGATTGTTGAAGGCTGAAATGAGGAGAGGTTCTTAGAACACTACACATATCAAATAGGAACTGGTTAACTTGTTAATGAAAGACGCTAAGAACTTAAGTAAATATGAGACAGAACAAGATTGCAAACAACACAGGTAATTGGTTTTCAGAATGTTGTATATTGCTTCTCAAGTCTTACAAATGTTACAAAAGCATACGATAGAAAGTTACAAGTACTTGAGATATTTTATACTAGATCCTATAGCCGGCCATACTTTGAAGGCCAGCTGGATACAATTGACTAGACAACTACAAAATAAAATGTAGAGTCAAAAGGCAATCTGCCTTTTGACTAGTGACTATGACATGCCATAGCTCACATCCTAATATATTACAAAAAGGATAAAAGTACATAAAGTAGAGAGCACAAACTCAAGACTTCAATGTTAGTTACCAAAAGCATGGACCTTTTCACCAACTCATGTAATTTGGTGACTTTACAGAGTAGCAACGGAAAGGTGGTCCAGCTTTATGGTAAAGTGCATCAGATAAAGGCATATCTCTAAAAGTCTTCGGAAGAAAATCTGTCTTCACTCTTTGGCTTCGGAAGACTTTGTCTTTGAAGCTTAGGAAGACTTCACTTTTGGCTTCGGTAGATGTTGGTCTTGGCTTCGGAAGATTTTACACTTAGAATATTTTTAGTGCATGGTGTAAAACTTCCGAAGCAATTCTTCTTCAGTACTTAGTGCATTACTTGCAGAGAGACTTTGGATGTTTTGGTTTGGCATCAGACTTAAAGGAATCCTTACAACTCCCCCTAGGCTGATGCTACAAAACATTTAGAAGATCTTCAGATGTTAGTAGTCTTCAGCACAATCATGACCATACCCTTCTTCATCAGAAGGTAAGGATCACTTAGACCCTTATAATATCTTCTCATCTCAAAGAGATCATTCTGAGGTAAGTTGAATATGTCTTGCCATGTATAGACATTCTCAACACCTTCATCTCTGATCACATTCCATCTCTCTGGATTAGTAGTGAAGGTCTGGGATAAGATGGGTCTCTCAGGTGCAATAGGAGCCACTTGAATTGGAGTTGATTGGATGCCTCTTCATGCACTTCCTCATGTTGATCTGACTCATCCTGAGGTGTAAAGGTGGATGATTCAGGCTTCTTCTTTTTTGACTTTGGTTTGGAATCCATCCATATTCCTCTTAGAAGACTTCAACTGAACAGACTGGTCTACAACACCTTGTTGATCATCCTTATCTTTCTCAGTTGGGTGTTCCTCCCTCACAGGTTCAGAAGGGAGGGAGTTTGACCCTGCTGTGGATCAGAAGATGAAGCTTGCTGAGGCTCAGTAGGAGGTCCAGGTTGTGTTGTCTCAGGTTGTTTAACCTTAACCTCCACTTTAGGTGGAATTGACTTGGAGGGAGTATAAGTCAATCAGCTCTCCACTCTTGATCTTTCTCTTCATTTTGGAGCTTGCGAAGGAAACAGATTTTCATTCTAAAGCTTGCTTCTTCTTGTCCAAACTCTTAAAGTTTCTTTCTTGGTCATGTGGAGAGTACTCTTTGGATTGTAAAGACAATCCTTAGCAAGATGAGAAGTACTCCCACACATAACACAGTCCATTTTCTTCCTTCTAGGAGTTTTCCTTTAAGAATAAGGTTGAACTTGATCACTTTTCTTCTCCATCTTCATCTTTGCAGAGGTGTGGCAGGTCTTGTGGGGATAGAACTACCTTTGGAGCTGGATGTTTGTTCAGGTTGTACAGCAGTGATGCACAACTGATCAGCCTTCTTCTTGATAATGGGATGATTTGGACATGAACTAGAACTCTTGTTGATGGAGTTCAAGTTGGTGTCTTCAGCTTTACCACTTCAAATCTTGCAGAGATGAAGACCTGTTTCTATGCAGAATTGAAGGTGGCCTTGATCGCTTGAGCCTTTTTGGACTTTCTTTTGGCCTTCTTGATCAAGTTCTTTCTTCTTGAGTTGGTCATCCCAACAGTTTTGCTCTCCTCAGAGGATGGTGACCCTTCTTAGAATGCTTCTTTCACTCTTCTTAGAGCCATTCTCCACCATCTCCTCTTCATCCTCTTCAGTCACAGGATCTATAAGGGGAAGCTCATCTTCATAAGTTCCACACCTAGAAGATCTAACAGACAAGATTGTGTGTGGAGGAGCTATCTCATAAGATCCTAGTCCCCTTATTTTGATAACAAACTTTTGCATGCAAGGATGAGGATATTATGTTCTTGAAGTCTTTTTTTCAAGAACACTTTTTTTTGCCTTGGCTTTGCTGATCACAAGCTCAGCCTGGCATTCAGTTAATTTAGTAATTAGATCTTTGATCTGAGTCTGTAATTTGTATGCTCATGTTTAAGAGTTGAAATAGTTTTCTCTAAGTCCTCTATCTTTAGTTTATAATCATTTTCAGCTCTTTTAAAATCAGCCTTTAAGATATTTAAGGACTCAAGATCATATCTCATTCTAAATTATAGGAACTGTATCTATTGACGTTAGCAATGCATTCAGGAGTACAAAGATGTTCCAATACCTTGGCTTCATCATGGTCTGCCATGAGTGCTTGGTTGGAGATGATCTTCCACCTGAAAGCTCCAGTTAAAGCCTCCTTCTTGAACAGCAACTGCAGCTTGCTGCTTTGGCTTCTCATTTCGGGGGCTTTCTCATGTAGTTTTGTCTGGTTGTGCTTGGCCACCATTTGTCCTTGGTGCCTTACACTCTCTTGCAAAGTGTCACATCTGGTTACAGTTGTAACACTTTACTTTACTTTTGTCCAGCCCAATCTCTTCACTGGCTGCATTGCTTGGAAACTTTCTCCCTGTCCTCTTGTAGAACTTCTTGGCTCTATGAGTGAGAAGAGCATCTGCTGGACTATCTCCTTGAGGGTAGCTTTTCCTTGAAGTCTTGGGAAGGTGATGAAATGGCCCTTTGTGACTTGTCAGGGAAGCATATAAGATGATGCTGTGGTTCAATGCTTTCATTTTCAACCACATGGAGGGTTGAACTAAGTTGATTGCTGGAGTTACCAGATGAGTTTTGCATGTTCATCTCCATTGGTAGCCACTAAGAATACCATACAACTCTGTAAGAGTAAGAGTCTTAAAATTCTCAGTCCTCTTGATAACAACACAATAATGTGTCCAGTGTCTAGGAAGAGAGGACATAAACTTCCTTACAATGTCCTTGTTCTCAAGAGTTACTCCAACATCCATTAGAGTATCCACAATCTCAACATACCTGGTATTGTTGAGTCATGGTTTCACCTGCTTGAAGGAGAAGTTTTCAAACTACTGCTTCAGGAGATCCTTCTTGTTCTCCTTTGCTTTAGTGGACCCCTCATACACTAGCTTCAGTTCTTCCCATAGTTGCTTGGCAGTTTGCACTTCTTGAAGCCTCTGTAGATGGAGTTTGGAAGAGCAGTTTGAAGAGCTGTCATGGCTTTCTGATCAATCTCTATTCTCTTTCTATATGCTTCAGAGTAATCAGCTACAGCCTTAGGAATCATACCACCACCAGTAGCAGAAGTGGTGCTTGGTATGTAAGGTCCGTCAACAACAGAGTCCCACATCCTGGAGTCTTGAGACTTGATGAAGCCTTCCCTTCTTTGACACCAAGTATCAAAGTCTTCAGGAGTGATCAGTGGAGACTTTGTCATAGTTCCAGTTTCCATATCAGCTTTGGTTATAGCTGCCATTTGAGTTGTAAGTATTTTGTGTGTGTTAGAGATCTTAAGATGGTGAGATCTTATATCAAGAGCCTGAAATGCTTTGATACAAATGCAGGACCGGTGAAGGGTATGCACTTACAACACAACAACACAATAAGAAGAGTTGCTTAGAACACTTAACAGATCAAATAGGTAATTGGTTAACTTTTAAATGAAAGATGCTAAGAACACAAGTAAATATGAGACAAAACAAGATTGCAAGCAACACAGGTAATTGGTTTTCAATAATGTTGTATATTGCTTCTCAAGTTCTATTACAAATGTTACAAAGCATACGATAAAAAGTTACAAGTACTTGAGCTACTTTATACTACATCCTACAGCCGGCCATACTTTGAAGGCCAGCTGGATACAATTGACTAGACAACTACAAAATCAAATGTAGAGTCAAAAGGCAGATCTGTCATTGACTTGTGACTATGACATGCCATAGCTCACATCCTAATATATTTCAAAAAGGATAAAAGTACATAAAGTAGAAAGCACAGACTAAGACCTCAAAGTACAGTTACCAAAAGCATGGACCTTTTCACCAACTCATGTAAGTTGGTGACGTTACAGAGTAGCAGTGGAAAGGTGGTCCAGCTTTATGGTAAAGTACATCAGATAAAGGCATATCTCTAAATGTCTTCGGAAGAAATCTGTCTTCACTCTTTGGCTTCGGAAGACTTTGTCTTTGAAGCTTCGGAAGACTTCACTTTTGGCTTCGGAAGATGTTGGTCTTGGCTTCGGAAGATGTTGGTCTTGGCTTCGGAAGATTTTACACTTAAAATATTTCTAGCGCATGGTGTAAAACTTCTAAAGCATTTCTACTTCTGTTCTTTAGTGCATGCATGCAGAGAGACTTTGGATGTTTTGGTTGCATTAGACTTATAGGAATCCTTACAAACTCACCCTAGGCTAAAGCTACCAAAACATTTAGAAGATATTCAGATGTTGGTGGTCTTCATGATGATAATGACCATACCCTTCTTCATCAAAAGGTCACGATCACTCAGACCCTCATAATATCTTCTCATCTCAAAGAGATCATGTAGAGGTAAGTTGATTATGTCTTGCCATGTATAGACATTCTCAACACCTTCATCTCTGATCACATGCCATCTCCCTGGATTAGTTGTGAAGGTCCAGGATAAGATAGGTCTCTCAGCTGCAAGATGAGCCACTTGAATTGGAGTTGATTGGGCTGCCTCTTCATGCACTTCCTCAGGTTGTCTGACTCAGCCTTAGGTGTAGAGGTGGATGATATAGGCTTCTTCTTCTTTGACTTTGGTTTGGAAGCCCTCCTCTTCTTCCTCTTAGAAGACTTCAACTGAGAAGACTTGTCTATAGCACCTTGTTGATCATCCTTGTCTTTCTCAGTTGGGTGTTCCTCCCTCACAAAATCAGAAGGAGAGGGAGTTTGACCCTGCTGTGGATCAGAAGATGAAGCTTGCTGAGGCTCAGCAGGAGGTCTAGGTTGTGTTGTCTCAGGTTTTTCAACCTTAACCTCCATTTCAGGTGGAATTTGACTTGGAGGGGAGTATAAGTCAATCAGCTCTCCACTGTTGATCTTTCTCTTCATTTTGGAGCTTCCGAAGGAAACATATTTTCCTTTTCGAATTAGAAGTTTCTTTCTTGGTCATGTGGAGAGTACTCTTTGGATTGTAAAGACAATCTGTAAGGCCCCGTTCCCGGGAAGCCTCACAGTTGGTTAATCATAGCATAAAATCAGTTTAATAATAAAACATTACAGCGGAAATAATTAGACATTCATTTAAAACATAGAAACCATATTGTACTCATAAATTGTCCTTTAATTTCAAACAAAACATGCTAATTGTTCTTAAATTACAATAAAGATTTCATAAGTAGGATTGCCATCCATAGCTCCCGAAGTAGCTCCGTGTGCCATCCTCAGCATCAGCACTTACCTGCCAACTATTATGCATAAAAGTCAGCTTCGCTGAGTGAGTTCTAGTTGTAAATAATATAGGAAATATAAACTTTATCCTTCATATAATGACCATGCATACAACATAGTACATAACATTACTTGCATCATAATAAGCATGTTCATTATCTTTCATTCTTTCATTATCTTTCACTTTCATCACAAATGAGATTGCACAAAGCAAGAGCTCCATGTTGATCGACAACAAATGTCAATCCCTGTCGGTACACATGAAAACGGTAGCTAACCCCCGACAGTTGATCCACACTGCAAGGCACATAGCCCGCTCATGAATACAGATCCATCATCATACATCAGACTCACATAAGTGAAGTCTATCATAGTGCTTGCAAGACTTTACATCATCAAACGGGCCCGGGGGTAACATTCATTAAGTTTCGCTTTTCATTAATATCATCTTCTCTTTAATATATATAATACTTAACTTATTAAGTACACATCATGCCAAGTAAAATCATCATAAAAAATAACCGAACCGCCGCGGGACAGCGGGGGTTCGGGGGGCGCAGCCCTGACAGCGGGGTCCTAGGGGCGGCAGCCCCTAGTGGGGTCCAAGGGGCAACGCCCCTGGCTGGGGCGGGCGGTGACCTGGAAAACTTATATAGACTATTATAGATATATAATACGTAGAGATAAGAGATAATGATATTATATATACGTGGAGTTATATTAGATCGGTATATATATATATTACATACGTATATATATATATATAGATATATATATATATACGGATATATATAGATATAGTAGATATATATATATGAGATATGATACGGATAGAGAGAATATAGATAGCGATATATAGATATATATATAGTACGGGAAGAGATATATATATACGTGATATATTATATATCTATATTATATATATATATATATTATTATACGGTATATATATATATACGTATATATAATATAATATATATATATATATACGTATATATATACATATATATACGTATATATATATGTATATATACGTATAGTATATATAATATATGTATATATATACGTATATCTATATATATGTATATATACGTATATATATATATATACGTATATATATATATACGTATTTATATATATATATATACGTATATATATATACGTAAGTATATATATACGTATATATATACGTATATATATGTATATATATATGTATATATATACGTATATATATACGTAATATATATATGTATATATATATATACGTATATATATATATATGTATATATATATATACGTATATATATATATATACGTATATACATATATATATATACCTATATATACGTATATATACGTATATATTATATATACGTAATAGATATATATACGTATATATACGTATATATATACGTATATATATATACGTATATATATATACGTATATATACGTATATATATATACGTATAATACGTATATATATACGTATATATATGTATATACGATATATATATGTATATATATATATATACGTGTATATATATATAGATATACGTATATATATAGACTATAGATGATATAGATACGGAGATATAGATATATACGGATATAGAGATATATAGGGAGGAAGAGAGATATATAGAGAGAGGAGAGAGAGAGAGAGAGGGGAGAGATAGGAGAGAGACCTGGATATGAGAGACGGAGATAGAGAGAACGGAGAGAGATAGAGGAGAGAGAGAGAGAGAGAGATAAGAGAGTAGAGAGATAGAAGGATAGAAAGAGAGAGAGACGGATAGAGAGAGGGAGAGAGAGACGGAGAGAGAGATAGAGAGAGAGAGAGATAGAGAGAGAGAGAGATAGAGGAGGGAGGAGGAGAGAGAGAGAGAGAGAGAGAGAGAGAAGGATAGATACGTGATAGAGATAGATGGGATAGAGAAGGACGAGAGAGATATAGAGAAGATAGAACAAGAGGAGGTAATAGAGAGAGAGAGAGAAGGAGAGAGAGATGAGAGAGGAGAGAGAGAGACGGAGAGAGAGAGCGAGAGAGAGGAGATAGATAGATACGGAGAGAGAGCGAGATCGATAGACGGATATAGAGAAAGATATATAGGATAGAGAGATATAGACGGAGTTATAGATAGATACGTATAGTAGAGATATATAGTAGATATATAACGATATGACGTAGATATATATAGATATAAGGATAGAGAAGACGGATATACGTTATAGGAGATATATATTATCTATATAGATAGATTTGAGAGATGAGAGTAGAGAGAGAGAGAGATATAGTATAGATAATATAAGACGTAGAGATTATATATATATACGTATATACGTATATAGATATACGTATAACGTATAGATATTATATATATAGAATATATATAGATATATATGTATATATATACGTATATACGTATAGATATAATCTATATACGTATATATATATATATATACGTATATATATATATACTCGATAATATATATAATATATATATACGTAATAGAGATAGATAATACGTATATAAAGTAGATATATATAATACGTAGATACGTATATATATATATACGTATATACGTATATATATATAGATACGTATATACGTATATATATATATAGATATTATATATAGATATATATAGAATATATATACGTATATATATATATATATATATACGTATATACGTATATATATATATCTATACGTATATACGTATATATATATATATATATATATAGATATATATATCTATATATATACACGTGTATATATATATATATATATATAATATACGTATATATATATACGTATACGTATATATATATATACGTATATACGTATATATATATATATATATATATATATACACGGGAGAGAGAGAGAGATATAGAGACGGAGAGATAGATACGTAGACGTAAGAGACGGAGATGATATATATATATAGATACGGAGAGACGTAGGATATAGATAGATAGAATAGAATATAGATATATATAGATATAGAGAATAGATAGAGATAGAGAGAGATATATATAGATACACGGGAGATATATAGATATATACGTATATATATATACGTATACGTATATATATAGACGTATATAGACGGATACGGAGATAGATAGATAGGTATAGACAGATGAGAGATACGTAGAGACATAGAGACGAGATATAGATAGAGAGATAGAGAGATATATAGATAGAGAGATAGACGTATAATAGATAGACGGATATATATATATACGGATATAGATAGACGGTATGAGAGAGATATTATACGGGTATATATAATAGATATATATTTAGATGATATATAGATAGATAGTAGATATATATAATGTTATAGAGACACGTATATATATATATATACATATATATATATACGTATAGATATATACGTATATATATACGTATATATATAGATATATACGAGAGTATATAGAGTATACGTATAGAAGAGATATATATATATATATATATATATATATAAGATATATATATATATATATAGCGTATAGAGATATAGACGTATTATATATACGTATATATATATATACGTATAGATATATACGTATATTATATATATACGTATATATATATACGTATATATATATATATATACGTATATATATATACAGATATATATATATACGTATATATATATATATAATACGTATATATATATATATATATATATTATATATATATATATATATATATTATATATATACGTATATATATATATATACGTATATATATATATACGTATTGTCACACCCCGCTAAAAGCGGAAACACGGGGATGTAACGAGACCAGGATCGTCATAACACATATTAAACGATAGAGAGCAATATAAATAAATGATGACGAGCGTGTCATGACGACACCCGACAACAAAGGGACTTGTGTCGTGTTTAGTCAATGTTCACGACAACATAGCCATAAGCAACATGATAATGATAACACGTATTCACATAAGATGAAATGTAA
This sequence comes from Flaveria ramosissima, assembly GCA_025215565.1. NCBI lineage: Eukaryota > Viridiplantae > Streptophyta > Magnoliopsida > Asterales > Asteraceae > Flaveria > Flaveria ramosissima. The sequence continues at coordinate 59,085,098 of CM046039.1, forward strand.
ATGTTAAATTCCCACAACCCGGGAACAAGTTTCAAAAGATGTTAATTGTTAACAAGCGTTAACATTGTTCAAAAGATTGTTTAACAAAACATGAGCTAAGTCCAAAAATGCATCCTAGGGTCTCCACTAAGGCAGCACACCTAGATTCCTGGACTTGCATGATCACTTGAAAGATATGCTTAAAACGGTCAACATAATTGTTGGTGAGCTCGCAGGTTTATGTAAAAAATGTAAGTGATGCTGTAATAAGTAAGCGCGTCGGAATACCGTGAATACAGTTATATACACAAGTAAATATCACATGACATGAGCTTTGCAACCAAACCTAGCGACGTACACAAAGAAATTGTCGGCATATATTCACCCAAGGGCCCGTTCCTGGCCACTGATGGTACCAACTAGTATACCATCGAACGTGGGTGGGGGTGTCAACCCAGTAGTACTACCAATACCTAACCGTCGGTTCCCACTGGAATTAAATAGTTGCAAAGATAGAACCACACAGCAGACCCAAGCATGTATCAAATAGTACTTGCAACACAGTATCACGTTGATTCCTTGTATGTAAAATGTATGTAAGTTGTACAGCATAAAAATTGTGTAAGCATACTTTTCCCCAATTTGTAAATGATTGAAATATTCTATAAGCGTAAAAAGGGGCCACGAAACTCACTTGTTAGGTTGGTAAGTATGTATGAGCGATGTATCCCAAATGTTGAATGCAAATAAACAGTCAAACACCTATTGACAGTTATTGTATAGCATTAATGATATGATATATATGTATAAGCGCGCAATAATGATGGGTCGGTTCGGGTCGTATCAGCTGGGTCGCGTACAACACACACAGACTGACACACGTACTAGACCTTATGTATATCCAAGTATAAGACATTGTCGCCATTAATGATGATGTTAAGTAAAAGTATCGTTGTTTATTGAAGAAACATTGAATATGTGTCAATAGTTATAAGTCGATTTGGTCGTTGTAAAGCGTTAGTTTATTTGTCCGAAATAGTTTTCGTGCCCTTTCTCACGTTGACTTTAATCTGTGGCCGAACAATGGCATTATTGTGTTAGTGTTACCTCGACACCACACGACATACTCACACCACGCACAAGGGGTCAAACACAACAAATTCAGTCGCATAACACAGTCAGACGCACGACTCAACCTCCATTCGTGCGAATCAACCCTCAATCGTGCGAATCAGCTTCATTCGTACGATTGAGCCTTCATTCGTATGACTGGCCTTCACTCGTACCACACAACACCCAATCGCACGACTCAACTTCCATACGCACGAATCAACCTTCAATCGTGCCAATTAGCTACTTTCCTACGACTGAACCTTCATTCGTGCGATTGGACTCCAGTCGTGCGAATCACATTCATTCGCACACATTCAGTCGGTCACCTGACTCAATCGCACACAATCACTCAATCGCATGACTCAATCGCACACAGACACTCAGTCGCACAACTCAGTCGCACGACATGCCCAGTCGCACAACTCAGTCGTGCGATTGACTCAGACGCATGATCCAGTTGCACGACCCACTCAGTCGCACGGCTCAATCGCATGGATGACTCAGTCGCCTGATCTGCAGAATCGCGACTGTGGTCGGGATGAGCAGCCCCCGAGCTGCTCTAAACACGGGTTTTACACCACAAGGACCTCCAGAAACACTCAACAAAACATACACAAGCATGAAACACAAGCAAAGAGACCTCACACGCACCCGTACGACCTTGTATGTTCGGGTTGAACCCGAACACCCGAAACCCTATTTGGACAGCCGTGAAAAGGCTAGAAAACGGACAACCAAAGACAACTACCTGCTAGAGGGGGTAGTCTAGGCTGTAGATGGTGTCAAGACGAAGAAAACAAGACCTCTAGGGTTGGATTTGGTGCTAAAATGGTGTTTTTGTGTGTGAAGGAGATGAGGATGAAGAAGAGGGTGAATGTAAGGCCCGTTTCCGGGACGCTTACAGTTGGTCATTCATCGCGCATAAAACATATAATTACATTACATTAAGAAATCAATGCAGCGGAAACATTCAAAAAATGACATCACGTTTCATTATAATTACTTTTGCCAAGTAATACATCATTATCCGGTTACAAAATCATGTTTGCATTACATCACAAAAGCTATATAATTGGATGCCATCCCAAAAGAGCCGAGTAGCCTCGCCGTGCCATCCTGAGCAATCATTTACCTGCCAACTGGAAAATGTAATAAAAGTCAGCGTTGCTGAGTGAGTTCTAGTTTTTATATAAAACATACTTTACTTTCATATGAAACCATTCGTTACTTTAACGTGATCACGCATCATACGTACGCATAGATAATATCATTATTATCTTCTTCATTCATTCGTTCAATCATTCGTTCATTCGTTCCTTTTAACTTACTTGCGCATCGGACATCATCCATACCATACCATATGCTACACCCCAATTAGTCTCAGCTACGGGCCGAAGTCAATAAATGAACAGCTAAACGTATGCCACGGTACTAGGGGTAACCGATCAGTCTTAGCTACTGGGCCGAAGTCAATAAATGAACAGCTAAACGTATGCCACAGTACTAATGATAACTGATCAGTCATAGCCACTGGGCCGAAGTCAATAAATGAACAGCTAAACGTATGCCACAGTACTAAGGGTAAGCGGTAGAGGTTCCACATTAATGGTCAATCACAAAGAAGGACCCGGTATCCGATGCATGCAAGACGTGTCATCTCTTTCCACTTTACGTTACATAATACTTCATTTCATTCGTCATACTAAGTAAAGCCATAGGAAAGATAACCATACACATAATAAGGAACATATCATACGCATTCATCATCATCTAAAGGGCAACATCATACATACATAATATGCATAAACATGCAACATCATCATCATCATGCCCTACATGTTCTCTAAGGCCATAACCATCCTCTTACATGTTCTTACGGGTTACCTTACGTCCAAACTTACATCTGCACCTTCCCCGGAGTCCAGAAGTCAAACTACAAATTCATTCGAGTGCAACAGCCCTATTCGGGCGTATGGACACCCTTCAGTCGCATGGCCTCCATGCGACTGAACATCATGCGACTGGACTCATGCGGATGAACATCTATGCGTATGAACATCCAATCGTGCGTATGGACCTTGTGCGAATGGGATTACTACGAATGGGCACCTATGCGACTGACCTCATGCGAATGGACTCATGCGACTAAGCATCTATGCGACTGAACCCTCAATCGTGCAAACCCATGCGACTGGACTCCTAGTCGTGCGACTTAAACCTTAGTCGTGCGATTGAACCCTCAATCGTGCGAATGAATCCCAATCGTGCGAATGACCTTCAATCGCCCTCATTCGGCCGTATGGCCTTCATTCGGTCGCCTAGCCCTAGCTGATGCAGAATGCAGTTCATCCCGAACCCAATCTGCCATTTTCGGCCTCCAAGCTCATCCAAACCCATTCTAAGCCTAAATCAACCCTCCTGGACCTTAGGAATTCATACCTTAACACCATACAACCACACACAAGCCCGGAAACATACACAAAGCGCATCTTACACATCACACCCAAATGGGTCAAACACATACACACACAAAAACGGGTTTTGAACATTTCCAGCCCCAAAATCAGTTGAAAACAAGAAAGTGGGGTCCTAGAACTCACACAATCGAGCACAAAGACAAGAGCTTCGATTTGGCTTGCTATTCGACGGATTTGGACACTCGAATCACCCGAAACACCACTTTTCTCCTTTTTCTCTTCTTTTCTCTCCTCTCTTCTTTGTGAGCTGAAATTTTGGTGAGTGGGGGAGAGTGGGCTGCCCTCTCCCTACACATACCACCAATCTTCCCAACTTTTCTTCTTTGGCGAGTTTGGTCCCTCGACTTTGAACTTTATTTCTTTTCTTTCTTTGTCGGCTTCAAAATAATAAATTTTCGGGTGTTACAAGTCCCCCCCCTTAAATAGGTTTCGTCCTCGAAACCTGTTATTCTTCGAACAAACGTGGATAATGTTGTCTCATTTCTTCCTCAGTCTCCCACGTTGACTCGGATCCCTTCCTGTGCTTCCACTGTACACGCACAAGAGGAACCACTTTATTCCTTAGCCTTTTTCCTTCGGTCGATGATTGCCACTGGTTGCTCCACATAATTGAGCCGTTCATCTACTTCGATATCTTCCAATGGAACAATCATATCTTCATCTGCTAAGCACTTCCTTAGTGAGATACATGGAATGTCGGGTGAATTCCACTTAACTCATCTGGAACTCCAGTCTATAGGCCACCTCTCCTACTCGAGCAATGATTCAGAAAGAGCCTATATACCTTGGGCTCAACTTGCCCCGCTTTCGGAAGCGAATGATACCCTTCCAAGGTGAGACCTTCAACATAACCCGGTCACCCACCTGGAACTCAATCGGCCTGCGCCTTTTATCAGCATACGACTTCTGTCTGTCTTTGGCTGCCTTCATGAAGGCTTTGATCTCTCAAGCTTCTCAGTCGTAGCCTCGATTACCTCGACGCTCCCCTACTCCTTCTGACCAATATCACCCCAACAAACGGGTGTTCTGCATCTCCTACCGTATAGCATCTCATATGGAGGCATGCCAATGCTGGCGTGATAACTGTTGTTATATGAGAATTCGCTAACGGTAGGTGGTCATCCCAACTTCCACCAAATCAATCACACATGCCGAAGCATGTCTTCCAGCGTCTGAATGGTCCTTTCTGACTGACCATCAGTCTGGGGATGATAAGCCGTGCTAATATGCAACTTCGTCCCATAGCATCGTGGAACTTCTTCCAGAATTTAGATGTAAACCGAGTGTCGCGATCCGACACAATAGACACCGGCACACATGACGAGTCACAATTTCCTTGATGAACAGATCAGCCAACCTCTCAGATGAATATGTCTCGTGGATCGGTAGGAAGTGAGCACTCTCGTCAAACGGTCAACTATCACCCATATGGCATCATACCCTTTCGGGGTACGCGGCAGCTTTGTAATGAAATCCATGGTGATGTGCTACCACTTCCATTCCGGTATATCCAAAGGTTGTATCTTCCCGTACGGCTTTTGGTGCTCGGCCTTCACCTGTAAGCAAGTAAGGCACTTACTCACATACTCCACCACATCGCGCTTCATACCCGGCCACCAATAATCTTTCTTCATATCGTGGTAATCTTCATGGCACCAGGATGAATGGAGTACGAGTCTTGTGAGCTTCATCCATTATCTTCACCCGTAGATCCCCAAAACGAGGAATCCACACACGACCGAATCGGGTTCTAACACCGAGCGTGTTTTCACCCAATTCTCCAACCAGACCTCTCATTCTTTCAGAGTTAAGATGATCTTCCTTTAATGCCTCATCTTGAAACTCTTTAACCTGTTCATCACAGGAGGTCATGATCAACTGATAGGCTTTCACCCGAATCGGCTCGGGCTCTCTTTCGGCTAAGGGCATCAGCCACCACGTTGGCCTTGCCCGGATGGTAGTGATCTCAAAGTCATAATCCTTTATAAGTTCCAACCACCGCCCTGCCTCATGTTCAAATCCTTCTGCTCAAAGAAGTACTTCAGACTCTTGTGGTCAGTGAATATGGTGCACTTCGTCCGTAAAGATAGTGCCTCCAAATCTTTAAAGCAAAGACCACGGCTGCCAGCTCCAAGTCATGAGTAGGATAATTGACCTCATGAACCTTCAACTGTCGGGATGCATAGGCTATGACCTTTCCTCTCTGCATTAACACGCACCCCAACCCCAAGTAAGAAGCATCGGAATAAACCACCAGATCTTCACTTCCATCGGGTAATGACTGAACAGGAGCTTGAGTCAATCTCGCCTTCAATTCTTCAAACGCCTTCTCTTGAGCTTGACCCCATATGAACTTCACCTCCTTTCGGGTCAACTTGGTCAGTGGAGAAGCAATCTTGGAGAAGTCTTGGATGAACCTTCTATAGTAACCCGCAAACCCAAGAAGCTACGAATCTCGGATGGCGTCTTTGGTGACTTCCATTGCATAACCGCCTCTACTTTCGCCGGGTCCACCATTATCCGTCGGGATTCACCACGTGACCCAAGAACTGAACCTCGCGCAACCAGAACGCGCACTTGGAGAATTTTGCATACAACTTCTCCCTCTCAGCGTCTCTAGAACCTCCGAATGTGTCGGCATGCTCTGCTTCGCTCCTCGAGTAAATCAGGATATCATCAATAAACACATCACTGATTTATCTAACATAGGCCGACACACACGGTTCATCAAATCCATAAAAGCAGCTGGCGCGTTGGTCAAGCCAAAATAATGACAAGAAAGTCGTAGTGACCATAGCGCGTACGGAAAGCTGTTTTAGGAATATCCTGCTCCTTCACCTTCAACTGATGTAACCAGATCGAAGATATATTCTTGAAAACCAACTGGCACCCTGAAGCTGATCGAACAAATCATCTATCCTCGTAAGGGGTATCGGTTCTTCACTGTCAACTATTCAGCTCGCGGTAGTCGATGCACATCCTCATACTACCGTCCTTCTTCTTCACAAACAGGACCGGAGCACCCCAAGGAGAGATACTCGGTCTAATGAACCCCTTATCAAGCAACTCTTGTAACCTGCTCCATCAACTCTTTCATCTTGGTCGGAGCCAACCGATACGGGCCTTGGCGACAGGTTGGGCACCCGGTACCAGATCAATCTGAAACTCAATCTCTCTGTCAGGTGGCACTCCTGATAAGTCTTCTGGGAACACATCTGGAAAGTCACCACAACCGGTACATCGGCTAGTTGTGGTGATGGCGTATCACATCCTTTACATAGGCCAAGTAGCCCTTACACCCACGCCTCATACACTTTCCCGCCACTGCCATCGAGATCAACCTTCGGAATCGTAGTAACCGATCACCATAAACCGTCACTAAACTGACCGTCAGCGACAAAAAACTAATCATTTCTTGCGACACAACAATGTTCGCCCTCGAAGTCCGCTAACCCAATCCATCCCAATGAACCAAGTCAAAACCACCTAAGGTCATCACAAATGGTCTAACAGGAAAATTATGACCCTCGAGTTCCACATCACAGTTCTCTATCATCTCATAACTCCCGTAGACTTACCTATGGCAGTTTCTACATCAAAGGGCGCATCGACACATCTACTACTAACAGGCAGCTTAGCACAGAAAGTAGCAGAAATAAAACTCTTACTCGCACCAGAATCAAATAATGCAGAAGCTAAAGTTTGATTCACCAAAAACGTACCGGACACGACGTCAGGGTCCGTCCTAGCTCCCGGTGTGGCCACGCGGCGGTCATCCACCCGTGCCTTTTTGTTACCCGTCGAGGCCTCCCCCGACCAAACCTCTTCCATTCCAGCTTCGATCACCACCACCCTTCCCATTCGCTTCAACCACCACCGCTCCCCTCTCATCATAAAGTCTTCCGGCCAAATCGACCGCCGGCCTAAACGTACTTGGCCGGGCGGCGATCATATGCCGGCGAACATCCACCGGTAAACCCTGATATACCTCTTGATCTTCCGAGAAAGAGGTGTCACCTGATCCGGCACCAACCGTGCCATCTCGTTGAACTTGGTAGTGTATTGCTGGTGTGTCATGGATCCCGCCTCCAGCTGCAGGAACTCCCTCTCAATCTTATCCATTTCCCGATGAGGACAAAACTCCTCGATCACCATCTTCTTCAGTTCGGGCCACCTCATTCTCCTGATCGCCCGATTACCCTCTGCTTGGACAATGTTGTCCCACCAGCATAGTGCCGAGTCCACGAAGGAGTGGGTGGCAAACTTGACTTTCTGATCTTCTCGGCACTCTCGCTGATGTCGAGAACAGCCTCCATTTCTCTCACCCATCGTGAGCAGCGGCATTGCCATTACCGTCAAAAGTAGGGGGCTTGCATCTCATAAACACCCCGTAGTTACAGCCTTGTGCCACTTCCCGCACAGGCTCCTCTTCCTCTTCCTCCTCATTATCGGAGAAAATCGTTTCAGGCGCCGGTTTCTCCCCCGAGGCCCGGTTTCTCTCCTTCGTTCCCCTCCTTCACACAGCTTTGATGACTTCGGTCACCACAGACGGTAAGATTGTCTGCATGACCTGATGTACTTCCTCCACAACAGCCTCCTTTACCGAGGCCCTTAAGTTCGCACTCTCATCCCCAGCTTCTGGATGAGGAGTCTCAGTTCTGCAGGAACCTCTTTCTCAGCTCTAGGCCTTCCTCTTTTAGGGCGTGGTTCAGCAACAGGGCCATCACGGCCTCCACCCCTAGAAGCTCTAGAAGATCTACCACCAGCCATTCTCTATCACACTGAAAGATTCAAACACCAACACGGTCATTCAAGGAAACAACTAAGTTTATGTCAAGTATAGTAAGTCCCTAATTACAGTGGCCAGTTGTGATTAGCCACTTACTTTACTCTTCATACCCCAAGTATTACCTGTCCTGACTATATCAGTATTCAATCTACATACAACACATAACATATACCATGCGCACATAAACCGGTTAACTTTAAGAAAATACCTGATGGCATGCAGCTACTCAGTTGGCATCCCATTCCCCATTCGTCCCATTCTCAGTTTAAGTTAAGGTTTATTTTGAAATTTTACCCATTTCACTTAAACTTTGGCTCTGATACCAACTTGTAAGGCCCCGTTTCCGGGACGCTTACAGTTGGTCATTCATCGCGCATAAAACATATAATTACATTACATTAAGAATCATTGCAGCGGAAACATTCAAAAATGACATCACGTTTCATTATAATTACTTTTGCCAAGTAATACATCATTATCCGGTTACAAATTCATGTTTGCATTACATCACAAAAGCTATATAATTGGATGCCATCCCAAAAGAGCCGAGTAGCCTCGCCGTGCCATCCTTAGCAATCATTTACCTGCCAACTGAAAATGTAATAAAAGTCAGCGTTGCTGAGTGAGTTCTAGTTTTATTATAAAACATACTTTACTTTCATATGAAACCATTCGTTACTTTAACGTGATCACGCATCATACGTACGCATAGATAATATCATTATTATCTTCTTCATTCATTCGTTCAATCATTCGTTCATTCGTTCCTTTTAACTTACTTGCGCATCGGACATCATCCATACCAATACCATATGCTACACCCCAATTAGTCTCAGCTACCGGGCCGAAGTCAATAAATGAACAGCTAAACGTATGCCACGGTACTAGGGGTAACCGATCAGTCTTAGCTACTGGGCCGAAGTCAATAAATGAACAGCTATACGTATGCCACAGTACTAATGATAACTGATCATTCATAGCCACTGGGCCGAAGTCAATAAATGAACAGCTAAACGTATGCCACAGTACTAAGGGTAAGCGGTAGAGGTTCCACATTAATGGTCAATCACAAAGAAGGACCCGGTATCCGATGCATGCAAGACGTGTCATCTCTTTCACTTTACGTTACATAATACCTCATTTCATTCGTCATACTAAGTAAAGCCATAGGAAAGATAACCATACATCATAATAAGGAACATATCATACGCATTCATCATCATCATAAAGGCAACATCATACATACATAATATGCATAAACATGCAACATCATCATCATCATGCCCTACATGTTCTCTAAGGCCATAACCATCCTCTTACGTTATTACGGTTACCTTACCTCGCCCAAACTTACATCTGCACCTTTCCCCGGAGGCCAGAAGTCAAACTACACATTCATTCGAGTGCAACAGCCCTATTCGGGCGTATGGACACCCTTCAGTCGCATGGCCTCCATGCGACTGAACATCATGCGACTGGACTCATGCGGATGAACATCTATGCGTATGAACATCCAATCGTGCGTATGGACCTTGTGCGAATGGGATTACTACGAATGGGCACCTATGCGACTGACCTCATGCGAATGGACTCAAGCGACTAAGCATCTATGCGACTGAACCCTAATCGTGCAAACCCCATGCGACTGGACTCCCAGTCGTGCGACTTAAACCTTAGTCGTGCGATTGAACCCTCAATCGTGCGAATGAATCCCAATCGTGCGAATGACCTTCAATCGCCCTCATTCGGCCATATGGCCTTCATTCAGTCGCCTAGCCCTAGCTGATGCAGAATGGAGTTCATCCCGAACCCAATCTGCCATTTTCGGCCTCCAAGCTCATCCAAACCCATTCTAAGCCTAAATCAACCCTCCTGGACCTTAGGAATGCATACCTTAACACCATACAAGCACACACAAGCCCGGAAACATACACAAAACGCATCTTACACATCACACCCAAATGGGTCAAACACATACACACACAAAAACGGGTTTTGAACATCTTCCACCGCCCCAAAATCAGTTGAAAACAAGTAAAGTGGGGTCCTAGAACTTACACAATCGAGCACAAAGACAAGAGCTTCGATTTGGCTTGCTACTCGACGGATTTGGACACTCGAATCACCCGAAACACACCACTTTTCTCCTTTTTCTCCTCTTTTCTCTCCTCTCTTCTTTGTGAGCTGAAATTTTGGTGAGTGTGGGGAGAGTGGGCTGCCCTCTCCCTACACATACCACCACATCTCCCAACTTTTCTTCGTTGGCGAGTTTGGTCCCTCGACTTTGAACTTTATTTCTTTTCTTTCTTTGTCGGCTTCAAAATAATAAATTTCCGGATGTTACAGTGAAATGGGTTTTCTAGGCTGATAATGGGGTATTTATACCCAGCCCAAGTTTGCAAAATTATAAGTTTAGTCCCTGCACTTAACCCCCGAGTTTTCCCAAATTTGTTCGGTTGAAAAACGACTTTGTTAGGTGTTTTTATTAATTGTTAAAGTTCATTTAATGTTATTATGACTTAAGAAATGGTTATATTAAAACATTTATTATATTTATAAAATGATATATTTGACGTTTTCAAAAATGAAAGTTTTATAAGTCTTTTTAAGGTTAACACATGGTTTTTAACGAATGCACACACAACGATAATATTGCACACATGATATCCACATAAAGAGTCAGATAAAGATGAGGAATGACCAAATAGAATAGATGACGGACAAACACGTTAATTGACGGACCTTAAAGTAACGGATGTCACAGTATCCCCCAGTTGAGAGAATTTCGTCCCGAAATTCAGCTGGAGCTAGGTCCAAGAGTGTCATCCTCGAAGAGATGTGGATATTTGAGTTTCATCTGATCTTCACGTTCCCATGTAAACTCTGGCCCTCGTTTTGAATTCCACCTTACGCGAACAATAGGTATCCTACTGCGCTTCAGTTGCTTGACCTTTCGATCCATGATCTCAATGGGTTCCTCAACAAAATGAAGCTTGTCGTCAATCTTGATTTCCTCGATTGGCACGTGAAGTGGTTCATCGGCCAAACATTTCTTGAGGTTTGAAACGTGAATGTATCATGCACACCGCTAAGTTCTTGTGGCAACCTTACCGTTAAGCCACTGGACCGATCCTTTCAGTGATCTCAAATGGTCCAACGTATCTTGGGCTAACTTCCCTTTCTTTCCGAATCGAACGACTCCTTTCCAAGGGGAAACTTTGAATAACACGCGATCCCCAACATTGAATTCTAGAGGCTTCCGACGATTGTCGGCATAGCTCTTTTGGCGATCTCGCTCGGCTTTAAGTTGATCTTTGATTTGGAAAATCTTGTCTGTTGTCTCTTGGATGATCTCTGGGCCTGTCAGTTGACTTTCACCAATTTCGGCCCAACAAACTGGAGATCTGCATTTCCTTCCATACAACGCTTCAAATGGAGCACATCCAATGCTTGTATGGTAGCTGTTGTTGTAGGAGAACTCAATCAACGGTAAATGAGCATCCCAGCTACCTCCAAAATCGATTACACAAGCTCTCAACATATCTTCTAGCGTCTGTATAATGCGTTCACTTTGGCCATCTGTTTGAGGATGATAGGCTGTACTCATGTCTAACCGAGTGCCCACGCTTTCTGTAGTGTCTGCCAAAAAAATGAAGTGAATCGGCTATCACAGTTGGATATGATTGACACCGGCACCCCGTGTCATGTCACGACCTCTTTGATGTACAATCTCGCCAACTTATCCATCTTGTAGTCTTCTCGGATAGGCAAGAAATGTGCTGATTTTGTCATTCGATCAACAATGACCCATATCGAGTCATGACAGCTGCTTGTTCTAGGGAGTTTGGTGATGAAATCCATAGCTATGTTCTCTCCATTTCCACTCGGGAATTTCAGGTTGCTGTAATAATCCCGATGGTTTCTGATGTTCAGCTTTGACTTTCGAACACGTCAAGCATTGGCTGACGTATAAAGCAATGTCTTTCTTCATGCCTGGCCACCAGTATAGATCCTTAAGATCATGATACATCTTGTCTGCACCAGGATGAATAGAATATCGCGTCTTGTGGGCTTCATCCATGACTAAGGTACGAACACCTCCCCATTTGGGTACCCATATGCGATCCATGAAGTACTGAATACCGTCATCCTTGCGAATCATCTGTTTATCCAACCCCCAGAACTCTTCTCCCGCAAGGTTTTCTTCTTTCAATGCCTCACTCTGTGCAATCTGAATCTGAGCTTTCAAGTTGGTTTGAATGGTCAATCCCAACGCTCGTGCACGCAGTGGTTTCACACGCGTTCTTTGCGGCTTAAGCATCAGCCACCACGTTAGCTTTCCCGGATGATACCGGATTTCACAATCGTAGTCGCTAAGAAGCTCTACCCAACGTCGTTGGCGCATATTGAGTTCCTTCCGATCCAGAATATGTTGAAGGCTCTTATGATCAGTGAAGATGATGCATTTGGTTCCATACAGGTAATGCCTCCAAATTTTGAGTGCAAATACTACAGCGCCCAACTCAAGATCATGAGTGGTGTAGTTCTTTTCGTGCACTTAAAGTTGTCGCGAAGCGTAGGCAATCACCTTGTCCTTCTTCATTAGTACACATCCCAATCCTTGATGTGACGCATCGTAGTAAACCACAAAATCATCTGTTCCGTCTGGGAGAGACAGTTTAGGCGCGTTGCACAACTTCTCTTTCAACGTTTGGAACGCTTGCTCTTGTGCATATCCCCAGTCAAACTTCTTGTCTTTCGGAGTAAGCAGGGTTAACGGTTGAGCGATCTTTGAGAAATTCGCGATGAAGCGACGATAATAACCGGCCAATCCTAAGAATTGTCGTATCTCTGATGGCGTCTGGGGCGTATCCCACTTCTTCACCGCTTCGATTTTTCCGGGATCTACGTGAATCCCGTCTCATTAACCACATGACCCAAAAACTTCACTTCCCGCAACCAAAACTCACACTTTGAGAACTTGGCGAAAAGTTTCTCTTCGCGTAGTAGCTCCAGAATTGCCCGAAGGTGTTCTACATGATCCTCCTTTGATCGGGAGTAGATAAGTATATCGTCTATGAACACGATCACAAACTTATCCAATAAGGTTTGCACACCCGATTCATTAGATCCATGAACACAGCTGGTGCGTTAGTCAACCCGAACGGCATGACCAAGAACTCGTAGTGCCCATAACAGTCCTGAACGCAGTCTTCGGTATGTCGTCCTCGAAAACCCTTAGCTGATGATAACCAGAACGAAGATCGATTTTTGAAAAATACGAAGCTCCTTGCAGCTGATCAAATAAATCGTCGATCCTGGGGAGAGGATATCGGTTCTTCACCGTCAACTTGTTCAGTACACGGTAATCGATGCACATGCGGAACGATCCGTCCTTCTTCTTGACAAATAGTACCGGCGCTCTCCACGGAGAATGACTCGGTCGAATGAAACCCTTCTCCAGTAGTTCCTGTAACTGACTAGACAACTCTTGCATCTCGGATGGCGCTAGTCGATAAGGCGTTTTCGCTACCGCGGCTAGCTCCAGGAACCAACTCAATACGGAATTCCACCTGTCGTGGAGGAGGTAAACCAGACAAGTCATCTGGAAATACTTCTGGGTAATCCCGTACCACTGGAATATCCACCAGTTTCCTTTCTTCGTCTTTCTTTTCAACCACATGAGCCAGAAAAGCGTAGCACTGCTTTCGTAAACTCTGGCGTGCTTTCATGCAGGAAATAGCTTTAAGCTCTTACCCGGTCGTTCTCCCTGAACCATGAGTACCTCCCCGTTTGGCATAGGGATACGTACTACTTTGTCTCGACAGACAATCTCTGCTCCATTCTGCGATAACCAATCCATACCCACAATCACATCGAAGCTCCCTAGCTCGAAGGGTATCAAATCTATTCAAAGGCGTGATTCTCCAGCGTCAACGAACACTTTCTAATAATCTCATCGGCCTGAGCAACTCTACCACCATTGGCCATTTCTACGGAGTAGCTAGTTTCTAGCCTACTAGGACTCAAATCAAGTAATTGCACAAACTCGGAAGATATAAAACTATTGTCTGCTCCAGTATCAATAATATAGATGCGAAGTGATGATTGAGTAAGTGCGTACCCGTGACACATTCGGGTCCTGACGAGCATCATTAGCTCCAATGACGAATGCACGTCCCCGAGCTGCTTTCCCTGAGTAGCCGGGCCTTGATTCCCAGCGATAGCCAACACCTGCTGCTGGTTGTTCCCTGTTGACCCGGTGCCCGATTCAACCCGGGGCACATTTTCTGTAGTGATCGGGGCTCCCACATTCAAAGCAAGCCCTTGCATTCCCGGCGGGGTTAACCGCGTTGACGGGTGCTACAAGATTCGGCGCAGTTCTGCAATCTCTTGCCAAATGACCCGGGCGCCTACAGTTCGCACACCCGGCACTGCGTCCCTGGGGGATGATGATAATTGCACCTGTCACATTTGGGGTGCGGCCCCACATACTCTCTCCTCTCGCCTGAGACACGGCCACAAAATTCCTGGTCGGCTTAGACCTCTTCTCAAACCTTCCGGCACTCGACCGGCTCGATTCCCAACATCCTTTCTCTCTCTCTCGGCTCCTCTGCCCAAACTCCTGTTCTAACCATCTCGTCAGTCAAAGCGCCAGCTTTCAGGATTGCGCTCTGAATAGTAGGAGGAGCGGCTGCTGTGACCATAGCTCTGATTTGAGGCGCGAGTCCCCAATGTACCTTTCAATCCTCTTTGATTCCGGCAACCAGATGCGGAACCAATCTTGCCAGCTCATGAAAACGATCAGTATAAGCTGCATGCCCTGCCCCCACCATAGCATGATTCCAGAACTCATGCTCCAGTTCTTCTGCATCTCGTTGAGAGGGCAGTACTCCTCGGTGATCAAGGCTTTAAACTCGTCCCACACGACATCTGCATCGCAGACTCTCTTCCTCGAGCTTGAATCTGGGTGTTCCACCAGGTTTGGGCTTTACCCCTGAAGAGAACAAGTGGCATACTTGATCCTCTGGCTGTTGAGGCACTCACTGATATCGATCACTGCCTCCATCTTTTCCAACCACCTGGTTAGGGCTATCGCCCCACCTTTCCCGTCGAATTCCCTTGGCTTACAAGCCACAAACTCCTTGTACGAACATCCCCGACGAGCATTAACCACTCCAGTTTCGATACCGGCAGTACCACCATTTCCGGTTTCCTGGTTGCTCTCGTTTCAAGTCGGGTTCCGTTTCCCTTTCAGTTTCTATCCCACCTTGGCTCCCATCATCGTTGCCACCATCCCCGTGAGGGTGGTGTTGTTGAAGTGCGTCGCTCACTTGGGCCACTATAGTAGGAATAGCGCGGCCAATTGCTGAGCGATCAGGGCTGCCATGTCAGCGTTCCCTGTTCCTTGACTGTTACTGGCAGGAGCATCGTTTGCTCTTGGTGCTCTGCCTCTGCCTCTGCCTCTGCCCCTTGGGGCCTTCACTCACTCCCGCCACTATGCTGGTAACTACTCTTCGAGGCGGCATGTTCTAATCATAAAAGGGTAACATATCAGCTTTAGTCACCATAAGATACACAAGTATTCCACTTATCAAATTCCAATGTTCATGTTCCGGTCAGTCAAGACCACCATGCCCCATTTCAAGCATTTCTCGGTATACCGTGATGTTTATATATAGGTTCCCCGCAGCGTTCCCACCACACACCCACGATGTACCGAGAATGATGCCCGATCCGGTTACATGACATCCGACTTTCCGTTACATCATATCCATATATTCCATCAAGTCATGTATTTCAGTCAATATCGTCCTTATTGTCATCGCACATCACAACAGTTTTAATCATGATACAATCACGTTTAGTCTAACGGAGGTTGTCTATTTCCTCATCCTTCTCGAGGTTTCAAACACATACCTCCTTAGAGTTAATCTCAATGTCCAAGTCAAGCGCAATAGCATGATCTGTGATGATCTCTTCGGGTTTATACCAGATCTGATAAACTAACTCGGCGCGTAGAGGGAACGGAAGATCCAATAGAAGCATCCCCATAAAAGAGTGAGCACAAGGGCTCTCTCATAGGGTAGAAAGATCACATAACAAATAGATGAACAAATCAAGCAGCGAGGAACACATACACGAGATATAATATGCATACAGAGTCCTAGCATGCAAATCTACATGAAGGTTCCTAGGTTATAGTCTAGTCAAGCGTATTGCCTAATTCTCTATAACCCAATGGCTCTGATACCATCTGTCACACCCCCGCTAAAGCGGAAACACAGGGATGTAACGAGACCGGGATCGTCATAACACATAGTAAACGATAGAGAGCAATATAATAAATGATGACAGCGTGTCATGACGACACCCGACAACAAGGGGACTTGTGTCGTGTTTAGTCATGTTCACGACAACATAGCCATAAGCAACATGATAATGATAACACGTATTCACATAAGATGAAATTGTAAATGTTAAATTCCCACAACCCGGGAACAAGTTTCAAAAGATTTAATTGTTTACAGCGTTAACATGTTCAAAAAGATTGTTTAACAAAACATGAGCTAAGTCCCCAAAATGCATCCTAGGGTCTCCACTAAGGCAGCACACCTAGATTCCTGGACTTGCATGATCACCTGAAAAGATATGCTTAAAAACGGTCAACATAATTGTTGGTGAGCTCGCAGTTTATGTAATAAAAATGTAAGTGATGCTGTAATAAGTAAGCGCGTCGGAATACCATGAATACAGTTATATACACAAGTAAATTCACATGACATGAGCTTTGCAACCAAACCTAGCGACGTACACAAAAATTGTCGGCATATATTCACCCAAGGGCCCGTTCCTGGCCACTGATGGTACCAACTAGTATACCATCGAACGTGGGTGGGGTGTCACCCAGTAGTACTAACCAATACCTAACCGTCGGTTCCCACACTGGAATTAAATAGTTGCAAAGATAGAACCACACAGCAGACCCAAGCATGTATCAAATAGTACTTGCAACACAGTATCACGTTGATTCCTTGTATGTAAATGTATGTAAGTTGTACAGCATAAAATTGTGTAAGCATACTTTTCCCCCAATTTGTAAATGATTGAAATATTGTATAAGCGTAAAAAGGGGCCACGAACTCACTTGTTAGGTGGTAAGTATGTATGAGCGATGGATCCCAAATGTTGAATGCAAATAAACAGTCAAACACCTATTGACAGTTATTGTATAGCATTAATGATATGATATATATGTATAAGCACGCAATAATGATGGATCGGTTCGGGTCGTATCGGCTGGGTCGCGTACAACACACACAGACT